>VZTH01005362.1:0-69159 GCA_013397815.1 Aleadryas rufinucha
CCCCTCCCCCGGGAGCCCGTGACAGGTGGAGCGGCCCCCGCTGGCGCGCGCGCCCCCGCGGCTGTCACGTGGCGCAGGGGGCCGCGCGCGCTTCGCGCGAGCAGCACGGGAAGTCTCGCGATGCCTTGTGGGCCTCAGGGCGTGAGGGCGGGGAGGGCCCGGCCCGGCCCCGGCTGGAGCGGTGGGAAAGTCGCGAAGGACGGCAATGGCAACACGTGGGAATTCGGGCTTCTGGGGACGCCTCGCGTGTGAGTAAAGCTCTGAATTTCTTCAGGCGCGGAAAGGAAAGGGGGTTTGCCGCTTGCTTCCACTGCTTCATACGGCTTAGCGCAGCTCCAGCCCGACTTGCAGATGAAGCGTTACTGAGCATCATACAATGACTTTAGGAACCTAGAAGATCATCTCATTCCAATCCCCCGCCGTGGGCAGGGACACCTTCCACTAGATCAGGTTGATCAGAGTCCCATCCATCCTGGCGTTGAACATTTCCAGGGATGGGGCATCCACGCCTGTTCCTGTGCCTCCACAGCATCCTTGAGTTCCTTGATTCCTCCACCCTTCCCAGCTCAACCAGGAACCCGGGGACCACGTTTCTCTTTACCACACAGCCAGGAGGCTTTAGAGCTTTTTATGTAAGGTATTTGCAAATCATTCGATCTTAGCTCTGGTGTGGTGTGTATGAGCAGGTGAGTATTTCTGCGGGTATGTGAAGGCACAGCTCATCCCCATTTTGCTGGAAATGGATCAGAACAGCCTTCTGTAACAGCACTGCGTCACTTATCTGGTGTCTGGCTGAAGCTCCATGTCTGGGCTAGCTTTTCCCATTTCAATTCCTTGTTTGATGATTGCCAGGTGCTCTAAAACAAAAGTAAAGCCATTAGCTGCCTTTGGGAATTAGGTGAACAAGGTCAAAGACCAGCCTATGCAGGGGATGCTGCTGCTTGCTGGTTCTGCTTTAATTGCCACTCTCCAGTCATGTACTCACGACACTGAAGCACATTTCTGCCTCTATAAGTGTTAAACTAACATGTGTCAGTGATGTTTTTCAGGTGGATCCTCACATGTTTTCTGGTTCTGATGGTGCAGAGACACTGGCAGGAATGGAGACCTGGTCAAGACAAAGTCTTAAATAATGCAAATGAAGACTCAGAGTAATGTGTCCGTGCTCCTCTTAAAAGCAGACTTTTGTAATGTAGCTCTGCTTTCTGATGCAAATCCAGGAAGAACAAAAAAGCCACCTGGGTTTGATGATGTTGCATTTCTTCATAAAACAGTCAGCAGCCAGTTTAAGAGTATTGGTATAAGAGACAGGCATTTGTGTTTAAAGGACTTACAAGTTTGGAGTCCAGATAAAGCCCAAGTTATTTTTGGTTCTGGGAATGGGCAGCGGTCTGTTAATAGTGGAAAAAGAGCTATGATCAAACATCTGTGTTTGTCTGTATTGTCAGTGGCATCTCTGTCATGGATTTTCTCAGCAGAGTTTCCTCTGGTGCCAAAATCAGTGCCAAGAGCCTGACTGGTTGGGAATGTGCCATAAATATGGGATTTCAACGCAGATTGTTTCTGAGGATCTTGACTCTCAGGTGTAAAGTTTTCACTTTGCAGTATCCTGAGTATAAATCAGCAGAAAGGAGAGTAGACAAATCCATTTCTCAATGGAAGGAAGCATTTCTCTCACTAAATTACAGAGCAAATCAGGCGACTGTAGAAGCAGAGAGTCCTGGTCCAGCTGAAACTTGTGTGCACCTGAAGTCACAACAACTGAGTTACTTCTCAAGTACTGTCAGTGCCACTCTTAAGCCCCTATACCCTGCCTGAATTACTGGGATTGAATTTCCACATGCCTTTATTTATTTGTTTGTTTATTTATTTGCTGTCACTTCCAAGTCAGGTAGCAAATTTGAAGGAGCAGTAGATCAGTCCCTGTTGGATACAACTGAAATCTCATGGTCTTCTGTAATCCAGATATACTTTGTAGTCACCTGCAGCAAGATTCATCCCTGGTAAAACAATGGTGCTTGAAGCTGGGTATATCAGTTCAAACTGGGGTTTTATTCCTGCTTTTTGAAGTTCTGGACAGCTGCAAGCCTTGACCTGTTAAACAAATGAGGGCAGTGGTCATCTCCTTACCCAAGAAGCTGAGGAGTCACATGTGATCTCTACTGACACTGCTGTTTAACAAAGGATTTTGAGATGTGGAGTCAACATTATGCTCCCAATAGCTCAGGAGACCTCTGACTAAGAGGCAAATCCTTTTGCAGTAGGGCAGGCAAAATGTGACGAGACAATCTTGGGTTCATGTGACAAGGTGCACATAGTGAAAGACAGCAAAGGAAAAAGGCTGACCAACAGAACCCACAGGATGCCATTTTGTGTCCTACAAACCTAAATCTAACACTTGCATCGTTGCCATCTAGCCAAATTTTAGTCAACCTGCCTGAAATACGTGGCTATTTGGCATGTGAGGGAAAGCAGCATAAACTAGTAAAGCCTGGCTATAGGTTAGTCAGGGAGAAAGCAGTTTCATTAACACTTTTCTTTTTCTGCATTTGTTTTCCCTACTGTTGTTTTCTTCATTTACTTGGAGGTAAAAGAAGAAAAGCTTAAATTGCTAAATTGTTTTCTTTATATTTGGAACAAAAAATCCTGTGGTGCTTCATTTCTGTACTTTAGCAGTGGCTTCTCTATCACCCAGAGGTTCATAGTAAAATGGTCTGCAATTTTCATGTTCCCTGTGCTACCCACATTAAATTTCTGATGAGTGTTGCGTGATGTTTTATGTTTTGACAGCATATGGTGGTCAAGAAAGTGGGGAAGCTGATCTAAACCGCAAGGTTTTGGGATGTTTTGGGGGTTTTTTTCCCCCCCCAAAAAAACGGTGAATGCTTTTTCTGGCAATAAGGCAAATCAATATATGGGTAGGAGAATTATTATTGAAAATAGGAAAAAAGTAATCCTGATACTGTTTATCACTATGTTGATGAAAAAATTGTTCTTAAATCTCAGGAATACTTTACTAACTTTTGGTAATAAGGGGAGTAAAAGTGAACTGATCTAGGAAATGCGTTGTTATAAAAAAAATACATGCTTTTTATAATGAAAGTTTTAAAAACAAGGCTAAATGCTTTGGGTATTGACCTTAATTATTATTGTTCTGTCTTGCTTGAATCATGTAGTCATTTTTGTCTATTGCCCTCCGTGTCCTTGGTTAGCATGACTTTAAAACCTGGATTGTCTTTGAAAGGCTTAAAGCTGGAATTCATCTGGGATTTAAGTGGTAATTCATGGTCATAAGAAGTCCGTGCAGTGACCAGGTAAGCAGTAATATCCATCCCTGTGCAGCAACATGTCAGCAATTCAGTCTAAACATGGAAAACCATGAATTTGTGTCATGACCTTAACTATATTTTGAGCTGTTTCATGAAATTCAGAAAGCAGGGGCGTTTTGGGTATTCTGTAGATTTGCTGTGTAGGAGAGACCAGTTCTCTGCATTCCAGCATGAACAGTGGCCTGTTTGCTGAAGTTCTACCAGTAGAAGAAATGACTGCTAGAAGAGCTGTATCCTATTTTTGCAGTATATAGACCTATGTTACACTGACAGTTTCTGCTGACTTGGAGAAATAAATAATGTGAAAAATTATACTTGTCCAGGAAGTGGTTCCTTTACAGTGCTTCTGTTGGTAGATTTTTGGATTTTTTTTTTCAGTTGTGTCTGTACCTCCCACCTCCAGCACTTTTGGTTGTGTCTTTGGTGTGTATTTCAAACGTGGAAATGCTTTCATTTATGGTTATAGTTTCAGCAGGTAAGCAGGCCAGTGTCTGCTCTCCCTCTAGGTAGGAACTGGATGTAGCAGCTGATGACTTACCACCTTCCAAAGAAATCACCTGTTTGACAGGAGATGATCCTGAACAAGGATCTCTGCTCTTCCAAACCAGTCTAGAGAAACTGAGATTTCTTGCATTTGTTTCTGTGCAGGAATTCCATGTGTCTGTTGAGAAGATGATAAAATACTGTGTTTGTATTTGTCTTCTGATTGACAATTGTAGTTTAATAGAATTTGCTAAATGCTGTAAAGAAGAGGTGATTTTATATGTATTGACTTAACATTAATTGCTGGGCTGATACCTTTGTAGCCTACTGTTTTTCTGGCTTGGAAGTAAAAAAATCACATTTCTAAACCAGCTCTGAGTAAAATTACAAGGGTTTTTGTGTAAACATTTGAAAAGAGCCAATCCTGATGCTCAGCAAACCAGGTGAATAGATATCTTGTTAACTTTCGTGAATCCTGGGACAGAATCCAATATTATCCAAAGTACTTCATTATCTGATATTTTTGTTTTTCTCCCAGAGCAGAGGATGTCACATGCTCTTACTGGATTTAATTTAGTGTTCTATACGCAAATCTTTTTGAGAAACTATCTGGGAATTACTTATTTTAAAAGCCTCAACTGTTGTGTATGTTGCTTTTTAAATATTTTTGTGGACGTGTAAAAGGACAGAATCTTCAATAACCAATCTAAACCACTTGGTTGTAGTCTCTCTTCCATGTCCATTTCCTACAATGTCAGTCACTTTTAAAATGAGGTATTTTGCACAGGTAATGGTAGATACTGAATCTTGTACTGGTGCACAGATGAGAGTTTTAAAGGTGCAAACAGCAGAAGCAGCTTTGGGACATTGGGTGTGGCAGAGTCAAAGCCTTGGCTCAAGAAGCTCCATCTTGCACTTACTAAACACAAACAATGACAGTTCTCCATCCTTGTCTAAGCACAGTTCGGGATTCCCTTACAGCAGTGGATGAGTCAGGGCATTTCAAGTGAAATAAAACATCATGCTTAAATCTGAAGACTTAGTTGCTGTAGGACAGCGCTCTTGTATTTTTGAATGTTCCCAAAATGAGGTGACATCCTGTTAATTTGATGTATAGGATACAAAGAGTGTGAAACAGGGTTGTCCCCAAAGCATGAAAATGTGTTCATCGTATGTAACTGGAAGATAAGCAAAACACCAAACTGAAATTTGGGTTTTTTTTGCTTTCTGGTTTTTTATTTTCTTAAGTTTGTTATTATCAAGAGGCAATTATGTTTAGAATTTCTCTGGGGATTTGTCCTCCACTGTGTCTTCTGCATGTCAATAAGAGTTGGATCAGGCCTCTCACAGAGCTGAGATCACACCAGGCTAGTGTGAGAAAGACAAGTAGTTTGTACCATCAGCTTGATATTCATAAAACCAAAAGCTAACCCTGCCTTTAAGTACATTTTTCCTTGCTTCCCTCTTCAACTGCACTTCAGTTGGGAACTTGTGAAACAGGAAATCCCTAGGAATGGCTGGGAGAATATCCCATCTTACAGTTTCTCAAGATACGGTTTGGTTTCTGTTTGGAAGTTTGCAGTTGTGTATTTGTATAAATATACTCAGTGCTACTGAAGTCAGTTTGTGGGTTCTTCTCTAACGGTGGTTTGGTTTGGTTTCTTGTCTGTAAATGAGTCCTGTGGTGGTTTACTCCTGTGAGGAAAGTTAAAACAAGTGGTTTTTTCCATGGATATATAATCCCAGACTGAAAGCTGAGTGAGAGGAAGGAAATTGCCATTGGTCTCAATGGGACAAAAGTTTCTTGGGAAATGGAGCAGCAAAGGGAAGCTTCACTGGGAATCTGCAATGTTTTCCAAAGCCTTGATATCCTTAACTCGGTTCTTTTTCTGCCACTAGTGGATACACAGAATTTCACTATAAATTGTGAATTCAAACCTTCATATAACAAAATACTTGTCCAGTGGCTTCTTAGTATCATTAAGAAAGTTCCTCTAATATTCCTTCCTCTCCGTCAAAAATATCCACATCCCCGATGACTCAGATGCTTACATGTAGATAATCCAAGTTATTGGGAGTCTGGTCTAGAGACCATGAAAGTAATGATGCAATTTGCACTATTTTAAAGACATAAAAGTTTGAAAGTGCATGGATGCATTTCTTCCCAAGGGTAATCTATATAGAAAAGGACCAGGGTATAGTCTTAACAAATTTACATTGCTCCTATTCAGGTTATAGTTGTTTCCTATACAAAAAAAGAGGACAAATGTGTGATTTTTAAATACTTTTGTTGATCATGTAATTGGGTTGGGTTGGGTTGGTTTTTTTTGTAAGTGATTGGTTTTGTTTTTATTACATACTCCTTCAGTGCAGGCACATTTCTGATTAATAATCCCACCATCCCAAGGACCTGAACCTGCAGGTTCTGGAAGACCTTCTGAAGAGACTTCCTGCTCAGTGAAGATAAAGTCCCACATTTAATGGAGCACTCCAGATAAGCTTTCAAAATTTAAATGCTTATCAGAATTCCTTTATTCAGGAAATTGGGCAAGACACAGGTTTTCTTGCAAATTGAGTGTTGTTCCTGGTTTCTGTTACATCAACACATGCTAAACGAGACACCCTGCACTATTTATGCTTCTGTCTCTCTGAAAACATAACCGAATACAATATATATGATTAGTGAATAACTACACAGCTACTGTTAAGCCTCTTATGAATCAACTGATTTTTTTTCTTATCTTTGTAGGGTTATTAATTTTGCATTACAGGTGCTTCTTGTCAGTGGTCTGCAAAACACACATGGGAAATACAAGTAGGAGGATCAGAGTTTCTGTCTCCCAGGTGGAGTGGTTTGGTTCCAAACCCTGCCATAGGTGGGTGGTTTGGTGCTGTACAAGAAAGGGAGATCCCAGCAGCAGCTGCTTGGTGCCCAACAATGGGACAGGAGGAACAGGCAGAAACTGATGGCCACGAAGTTCCACCTGGACCTGAGGAAGAATGTCTCCTGTGCAGTGACCGAGCACTGAACAGATTGTCCAGAGAGGGTGGGGAGTTTCCCTCACTGGAGATTCCAGAACCCTCTGGACACAATCCTGTGCCGTGTGCTCTGGGATGGTCCTGCTTGAGCAGGGAGGTGGGACCCGGTGACCCACTGTGGTCCCTTCCAGCCTGACCCATCCTGTGATTCTGTGAAGGAAGAGGTCAGGAGAGGGGAGAGCAAAGTGTATAAGGTGGATTTGACCACTGGTTGAACAGAGGCCTTTTCTTTAGCCACCTTCTTGACCAGTCACTTATTTTCCAGCTTTTCTCTCTGTCCTTGCAGTTTTCCACTAACTGTGTAGGACATGAATGTTCTGTTAAAATAACAGAGTGTCTAGCAAAAAGCAGAAATGATCACATGGTTTGGGCTTGGTTTGGTTTTTTCCCCCAGTCTTAGCCAAACCAATGACTGTGTCAGCACTTTGTCAAAAACGACACAGCTGGGTAACCAAAATGATGGTGCCTCAGAAGGGGTCATGTGGCATCTGTCTGGGAAAGGCAACCCCTGCTTCTGACAGTCCCCTCCCAGCCACTGTCACCAACCCTGTGCCACCCCTCAGCCATACTGATTTAACTGTTTGCAAAGCCATGCTGGAAGCTGAGGCAAAGTCATTGAAATAACCTCGATTAAAAAAAATTAAACAAACCAGCCTCCACCTCCCCAAAATCCCCCAAACCCAAACAGAAAAAACCCCAAACCAACCAAACAAAAAACCTCACAACAAATAAAACCCCAAAAATTACCAGAGGGGAGGTGAAAGCCACTTCCAGACAACTTTTATGGTCATTATTCCTGTGCAATATTGTGTGGCACACTGAAAAATATTTAAGAATAACATCAATTTAATGTGAAATTAAATGCCAGAACGGATGATACAGTGGTTGCATTATTGAGTAGCATACTGAATTCAATTAAATCTTGTCTTGTTAATAAATCTTGCATCATTGCTGACAGCTGCCGTGAAGAACCCTGAGATTGTTTTGTAAGGACGTTCAGCCTGTTCCTAGCAGTGCCTGAGGAGCTGGTGGACGGCTGCCCAGCACAGTACAATGATTGCATCTTGTGAGGTTGACTGCAGATTGCTATCACAATAATAAAAACCAAGTTAAAAATTACAAAAACCTGGTACCTCTAAAAGCTTATGAGCCATAGAAATTACCTACTACTAACTCCTTACTGCCTCTGAGTAATTGTTTATTAGGTTGCCAGTTAGATTTTAAGTTGGAAGAATTGGACAAATTGCTGTTGGTCTTTATCACGATCTCTCTTGTTCTGCTGTTCTTGTACTGATGCAGCAGCTGTCGCTGGGAATCAAACCCCCGATGCACAGAGGAGGAGGAATAACTCATTTTTCCAGATAATACTTGCTGCATTACCTGTGTACACATTTCTTTCCCAATGGAGCATGGACAAAAAGGAGCAAGTTCTACACAGCTGGCGACGCTAAACAAGAAACATAATCTACAGCTGTTGAAACTGGTAGATTATATAGGATAATAATTCACGCTCTTCTTTCATGCTAAAGAAAACTCTTACCAATCCTTTTTCATCTGATTACTGTTCTTACACCTTTTTTTCATGTCACTGTTTACAGAAACTTTTAGGAAAGAGTTTGTGTCTTTTATATTAATTCTTAGGTTTAGAAGTATAAAGATTATCTTCCTGAACTAACCAATCCTTCTTAAGCCCAGCTTTGAAATGTTTCCATTATGCTTATTGAGAAGTTTAGGAATTAGGTGTCCATTCAGAACAGTGTTTCAACCATGAGGGTTAAAGGCTAAAAATCAAACTTTTAGCTACTATCTCCTTTCTTTGCAGCCTTAATATGTGCACTGTGATTCCTCCTCTACATTAACATTCAGAAAGTTTTTCCCCCTGAACATGTAATTGTTTGTATTAGAAGCTTAACTGTTGTACTCGAAATTAGAATCATGCCTGTGGGTATTTAAAATGGAAGAATAATACCAGCTAATGACTTCAGAGTAACTAGTAAAATTACATCAGGGAGAGTACTTCAGATTTTGCAGATTGGCCAAATTTATATTGATGAGAAATACATAAGATTTAGCTCAGTAAAATTTAATGAAACCAAGCATATATTGAGGAAAGGGAAGTGTACAGGTTTATTTGCTGCAATGTGTGGAAATTGGTTAACTTTTTATTTCAGAGATAAATGAAGTTGTGCTTTATGGAAATTTCTGATCATTTTTCTAAAACATTGTTACTCCTTTTGATGTAAACAGTTACATGGTCTTGCAGATAGGTTTCTTTAATAAATTAAATTTATTGAAAGTTGTTTCTTCACAAACAAACATATTTCTTCACCAGGAGTCCACAGAGGCATATTCCTGTGCAGAAGGAACTGAGTTGGTGTGAAATACGAAGGAAACCAGAAGAGTTGCAGTTCAGAGTTTCAGGTGTTTTCTAGAAAGTACATCACTTTTCAGACTGTATTCAACTTTGTAACATCTCTTTCTGTTCAAAGATAGCACACACCTCCTCTAAATAATGCACAGCTCTTACCTTGGGTTGTGTCAGTGGGCTCCAGCATTCAGGTCATTTACAGCCATCATCTGGCTTGCCATGTGAGCTATGGTTTGTATCACAGGTTCTGTTTTAATTCCTCCAAGAAGTACAACTGCTTCTCACTTTTATCCTCAGAATTTGGTGTACCTGCATCCTCCAGTTTCAGCAAAGTTTTCTTAATCCAAACTACCAGGTGCTATAAAGAACTTCTTGCTGTGGAAGGTACAAGAGACAGCAGTTTGGATCTTGATATTAATTGCAAAGAGCCAAGAGGTTCAAGATGAAAACAGGATCTGTATTGTGAACTTCCTAGAGAAGATACAGAATCTGAAAAGATTAGAATGGAATTAGCTAATTAATTAACTTATTTATCTATAAAATTAGTTGGAGAACTTCTGGTAAAATACTGGACACTTCAATAAAAGTGTTACAAAAAAAGGGAAATGCAAATTCAAATACATCCATACTTTAATGAACCAGATAAATCTTTTAGGCAATCAGTGGATGCATGAGCGCTAAAATAGAATGATATAAATCTCATTTTTAAAGTTGGGCAGTTTACTCAGAGATTGAATCAAATTAAGAGCATGTGTGTGATGGTGAATGAACAAAAAGGTAAGTCTAATAATGTTATCCACAGAACATCTGAAAGGAAGCAGAATAGAACAACATGTTTTAACCAAACAGCTCACAAAGCAGGCCTCTGATGTATCAAAGCCAATTAGGACAGAGTCCAACAATTACAAAAGATATTTAGTCATAAAGAGACACCCAGCAATGTTTTGTCTTATCTCCAAAGCAGATCATTAAAGGCTTCCTGTCATATTTCTTCATGACTTCTTTTCAGGAAAATCTATTTCCCTCTCCTCAGGAGGAGATTGGGACCTACCAGAGCACCTCACTTGGCCCACTGCCAGGCACCCCGTGGGCTGCGATCCAGGAGGGGAACAGCAACACAGAACTCTGATTGCTGCCTTTCCTAATTGTCCTCATCACACTACACAACGTTGGGTCAAAATTCTGATCCCATCCAATCTGTGGCACGTGTGCAGAGAAACTTCTGGATGTACCAGGAAGTCACTGCAGCATGAAGCTGAGCCACGAGTTTTGGCACAGGAACAAGTCTGGGTGCTCCTGGCAGGGCACAGTCTCAGATTCCTGAGGAAAAGATAGGAATTACCTGTAATGGTTAATGTAGGGAGAAGCAGGGCGGGCACCATGTGAGAAGTGTCTCTTCCTGTCAACACCATCTTTTGCTTTCATATGATTTTGTATGTGATAGTCTGGGGCTCAATCCTTGAACAAAACAACAGCAACTCTTTTTACATTTGAAGAAAGTCTGGATGGAATAGTCCTCCAGCAGGTTATTGGGGAGACTTTTATTCCTGTATATATGAGAAATGGAGGGGGGGAATAGAGGGAATTAGCCAGCCCGTATCCCTGACTGATGCCTAAAGGTTCCATTGTTCATTTTTACGTAGATAGCAATATTTTAAAAATAACTTTTCAGATGAATGTATTTACATGCTCTCAGTTGGCTCTTGCTCTTTTTGCCCTTTCTTGGCCGTCCTCCACAGCCGTGTAATGGAAATCACTGCACAGTTCTTCTCTGCCCAGTCTTTGGGTTTCTAGCTCAGATGTATCACTCTTCTGGGGGGAAATGTGTGTGCCTCACAAGTATGTTTTTGCAAGCTTCCTCCTTGTCACTCTGTAAAATCGATGCAAAGCGTGTCCTGCTGCTTTTCTAAGCAGGGAGAGAAACTGTCATCCTCCACCACAGACACTTCATTGCCACTTGACCTGTCTACAGTCCACTGTGCAGTCCTATCCATAGGTAATCTGACTTTCTAATGGAAAGTGTTTTGGTTTAGAAAAAGGCAGATAATGTCAGTGTTTCTCAGGCAGGTTTTTGCCCTTGCTTATTTCAATTTATCCTTCTATAACAAAACAACTGAATATAATACATAAATATTAGTTTATTTTCTGAAATTAAGTGAACTTCATCCAAACTCAAAATCCTGACACTTTTAGCATTTGCAAGTACACACTGAATAAAAATATTTTGACATCTAGGCTGTCAGATAATCTGTCAGTAACAGTTACATCATTCAATGAGAGAACTGTTAATTTCCAGACTAATTTATTGGGAAAACAATGCATTTACTGCAGTGAAATACACTACTGGATGCTAGAAAAGCTACATAACATTTTGCAAGTGAAGTAGTTGGCTTCAGAGTGTGGAATATTCTCTTGTGACAAAAACACAGGAAGAGATCCTTGCCAGAAAACATCAGTGAAGAGAATGTACCTGCGGAGAGAGGATGGTCACAGACCTTCAGGAAGCTTTAGGATCCTCATGCAGAAGGATGTAATGTGTGGGGCAAAGAGGAGGAGTGCTCAGAGTCATACTCCTTACAGAACAGGCTCGTGGGGCACAAAGGATCACTCACCAAATGCTTTACTTGGAGTGATTTACTTCTCAGCACTGTGGTGCCGTGCCCGGAACAAGGCGCTGTCTCTGGGCAGAGGTGTTGGCCGGCACAGCACAATCATGGCTCTGGAGAGTTCCACAGTGGTTGGTTTTACATCCTCCAGTTCTGCTTCACTGACATTCCTCAGCTGTCTTTGTCTGTTCAAAAGCAGTCTTGCTGCTGTAGGGAAATGTCAGAGCATTATGTGTGATGATGGTGGTGATCATTCCCAGAGTTCCCAGAGGACTGAATTCCAGGTTTTTGTGTGGTGCTGTTGGATGGGTTCAGTCGGAGGCTACAGTGTGTGTGTGCCTTTCATCTGGCATAATTTGTGTCTCATATTGACTTACACATAAAATTTAAGTTATAATTGTGGCTTCTTGGAAAGAAAACAACGGATTTTTCATGCATTTTATTGTGTGCTTAACAAATGGTAAATTGTTACCCTGCTTGTTGCTGTTGTTGGCAGTGACAATAAAAGTCAGGGTTTTTCAGGAATAAACAAGACCACGTCATGGAGGAAAACCGGCAACTTTAAAGATTATTCAGCTCTTAAGAAAAGATGTTTGCAACATGGGCAATCTCAGACCTTTCAGGGTCTTCTTAACTGTGCCCCTGTCTCATTATCCCACCAAGTCTCATTGGAACTTGCCTTGATGGTCGGTGCCACTTGTGGTGCTCCGAGAGCTGCTTCTTCCAGAAGCTTTTTTCCTGTGCTTTCCCTGATGCAGGAGATGTTCTCCCTTTTCAGAGAGACTAAGCCATTAGATTCAGGGAATGAAATTAATTCTGAGCTTCATGTGTTCTGAGTCACTTTTAGAAATTACAAAATAAAATGTCTAAGACATCATTTTAGATTGTTACACCTTACCTCATCTATATCAACCTTTTATTCCATTGTCACTTTTAGGTGAAAAACAACAAATGACTGTGGATCTTCCTTCTTTTATAATTTTCATTTACCTTCAGTGAAACTAAAAAATTATAAACTCTTTCCATATTCATCTTTATGTATCTTTCTTATTTGTTCTTCTGCATTCTTTTTTCTGAAGCAAAACAGAAGAGGGGGAAAGAGAATGCTGAGGGTAAAAGGAGGAAAGGAAAGAGTAAAAGAAAATCAAAAATAAAAGAAAATCAAAAAAGCAAGGAGAAAAAAAAGTTTTGATCTTTTTTCATGGAAACTTTTAATGTGAGAAAATATCCTATTTAAAGGGTTTACAGTTATCCCATACAGAATAACAATAGTTTTGTCTTTTTAAAAAAATTCTCTACCATTTCTAATGTAAATTAGCACAGCTCCACCCAGGTCAGTCAAGGACAAGCTACACAAACTTCAGCCACTGTATTAGCCCATACTTAATATGTTTTAAAATACTTCATCCAAGATGTGCATATGGTGTCTGAGTTAGGGATTGAACGGCTGCAGCCTTTAGCCCTCCCCTGTGTCCTCACTGTCATATTTTACTCACAGTCTTACTGCCTCAGACTTGGATTATCAGCCCTCTTTTGTCAGTAAAGCATCCAGCCTATTAGAACCTTTTGCATGAATTATAACCATAAGAAATTTGAGTCCAATTCAACTAAAAAAATACAGTATTTTTGCAAAATCATAGCCAATTTTAAAAAGAAGCAGTTTAAGCTTTTCGAAGTGCATTCTTGATGTTGTTGTGATTTATGTGCTGTCAATTATTTTTGTATGTATTGAAAAAACCTGTCAAGTTTCCATCTCTCATTTCATAAATCAGGTTTTTCTGTATACAAAGCACGTGTCAGAAATCAGAATCTAAACAAGATGCCAGTTGGCTTCTCCATGTGGCAGCTTGTAAACAGAAATATTTGAGGACTGCGCATTTGTGACATGCCATGTAATGTCACGTATAAACAGCAGTTATTGGGAAATGTTCTCTTCCTCTACATTGCTAATAAGATGATATATCATGCTTGCACTGCTGTATCACAGTTCAGCAGGTAGAACTTCCCAAATTCAGGTGGTGGTGGTGTTTTTTCCAAATAGGTGTACTGAGAGGTTAAATGTTTTATTAGTGACCTACCTGTGCATCAGAGTGATACATCAAAACTGACGTGGTGTTTTGTACATTTGTCTTTAAGTTATTTGGAATTTTTTTTTCCCCTATATTAACTGTGTTTTGGTCAGAGACAAATTCTGGTTGTGCTGAAATCGGTGAAGCACTTTCCACTAATGTCAAAGGGATCAGGAATCTGCTGTCAGAGGACAGGGGAAGGATACAGTTGTCCGCTCAGGGTGATCTAAAACCTGGCCCTTGCCAAAGGGGAAGTCCTGGTGTTGCTTCTACCCACGGCCATGTGTCTGGTTGCATCTTTCCTGCAGGTTTAGTGATCCAGGCCTGGGGCCTCCAGCACAATAAAGATGTGGACCCGTTGGAATGAGTCCAGAGGAGGGTCATGAAGTTGGTCAGAGGGCTGGAGCACCCCTGCTATGGGAGGGGCTGAGAGGGTTCAGCCTGGAGAAGAGAAGGCTCCAGGGAGGCCTTGGTGCCCTTCCAGTGCCTAAAGGGAGCCTGCAAAAGAGCTGGAGAGGGACTTTTACAAGGGCCTGGAGGGACAGCACAGGGGGAAATGGCTTCAAACTGAAACAGAGGGGATTTAGGAAGAAATTCTTTACTGTGAGGGTGGTGAGGCCCTGGCACAGAGTGCCCAGAGAAGCTGTGGCTGCCTCATCCCTGGAAGTGTTCAAGGCCAGGTTGGATGGGGCTCTGAGCAGCCTGGGGTAGTGGGAGGTGTCCCTGCCCCTGGCAGGGGTGTGGAACTGGATGGTCTTTAAGGCCCCTTCCAACCCAAACCACTCCATGGTTCTATGATCACAGGGCTGTGCAGAAAGCAAGAGCAGTTTGCTGATCCACCTGAAGTGTATCACAGGAAAGAAACAATCATTGTGGTAATTACTGGGGCAAACAGTGTCAGCTGCTGTTCACATAGTGCAGGTTCCAAGGTGTGAATCAGCATCTGTGGGATTTAAATTCAATACGATGAGAACACAAAAGGCCCTACTGCTAGGGTATTTTATTCCATGAAAACCAAAACAAACAGGATAAGTCTTGTGGAGAAAATGTAAAGGCACATTATTACATCTTCCCAATAGAAATGAAGCTGGAAAAGGCTGAAGCAAATCATGTTTAAAGCATAGAAGGTTGAGCAGGATGAGGAGGAAGACTAGGATGAGCTCCAAGTAGTTGTTACCTGACTGGCTGCTGTTTAAGTGAGCGTTGCAGCACAGCAGGTTTCAGGCGGGGCTGGGGATCATCAACAGGCCCCACATATCAGTGCAGGACTGGGAAGTACCCAAAACCCCCAAGCATTTTTATTGTTACTTAGTCAACGATGCAGATTCTTTTAACATTTTAAATTTTTGATTGTTGTCAGGCCTGCAAATAAACATTTACAGGATCCTCTATGAAATGATTTGTTTCTCTTTTGCTACTGTGTCTAGTAAAATAGTCTGGTGTTTCTGTTCACATGTCCAGTTATTTTTTGTGCCACATCCAAATTTGTGAAATCAAATACCAAACAATAAAAAAACATTTAATGAACTGTGCAAAGGTAAGTAGCTTCCTACTATTGTGACCAGGGGGTGAAAATGATGGTTTCATCGCCACAAATCAAAGTAATCACGCAAATATATGAGCCTTATATCCTCATTTGTTTTCATAGGTTTCAAAATCTCACTGTTACTTTCAGCCAAAAATAAATTAATAATGGGTTCTAAATGCCTGTAGATTATTTAATTAAAACAGAGTAAATTCATTCTTCATTCTCAACTAAATAATACAAAACAGACTTTGTAGGGTGAAGGCCAGAATTGGGGTTCTGACTGAAATTTCTTTATCTCAAGAATTTTAATAAATTCCTTATTGTTTCCTTCCTATTATATTAACACACTCTGTGGTATTTTCTCTTTATAGTAGATGTCTGTAATTCCAAATTATAATTCCATCCGAGGTGTGTGGAGAGTTTTGGCAGTTGAAGTGTGCTTTTGCTGCTTTATTGACTGTCTGCCTGCAGACTTTCTGTGGACTTCTGTAGTTCAGACTTATTTGTTTAATTGATAAATAGTTTTGCAGATAATTTGTATTCCCAGCCATGCACCCTTTGCCCAGCTACTTCTGTAATTATTTCAAAAGGAGGAAACTGAGAAGTCATTTAGGAAATAAGGAAGGAAGCTGATTATTATCACGAATTACCAGAATTAACATGAATTCTGACATGCAAATGCCAGAGGAATGCAATAATGCAAAAGCAGACTGGAAACAAGAAATTGCAGCACTCTTGGCCAGGTGTGACTGGGTCCTGCTGAAGTGACAGGATCCAGAACAGAGCTGCTCCAGGGGAGGGACAAGCCTGGATGACAGAAACGCTGGATGAAACCTGGAAGCAGCATCAGGGAAGTGCATACAAAAAAGCCCCCAAAACAATGCAGTTGTGAGCAGCAGAGACAACACACGAGGCCAGCCTGTGTTGCCTTGTTTTCACTTTTGTGATCACATTTGAAATACGAATTTCAGTCTCATCTCGTTAGCAGAAAAATAACTAGGGGATTTACAAAAGATCAGAAAACTGGCAGGGAGGTTGAAAGTCATGATTTAATCAGGATGATGTTAAAAAAACCACCCAAACATGAAAATGTTACTGATTATCCTAATTAGCAATCTCTGGAGGAATGGGATGGAGTTAGTAAGCTCCCTAAGGTTTGGATCCCAAGGTCTGACATTATGTGTTTACAGTTTCAGAGACTAAAATGATTAGCAAAAGAAGGGAATATTGATCATGTTAATTGTTCTTTCTGGTTATCCCATTCCCCAAATTTGCCACATGCTTCTGTGTACTTCTAAAACAGGTTTAAATATTCCAGACTGATGTACAATTGAAATACATAAGCTAAGGAAGCCCTACTGCATCAGGAAGGGATCTAGAGGGCAACTCATTAAATAAAATTAAAGGAAATAGATGAAATTTAAAAGTAGAAGATTCAGGCTAATTATTAGCAAACATTTAATTACTGATGTCTACATGGCAGCATAAATCATTCCTTTGAACATTTAAACTAGATAGCAAAAGACATGGAAAAATCAGTGATTAATTTTGTATTGGTTGGGTGTATTAGGATGACTAATAAAATAGTGGTTTAATATCTAAAATCTGTACTTCATCCTTCTGAAACTGCATATACAGGCATGCAAGGGATAGAGGAATTTGACCCTGTAATTGGTAAAATCCAATGACTTCAATTTGTCAAGACAACCCCAAAGCACTCTCTGCTGCATGAGAATGAAGACTATAAATAAGTAATGTATTTATTTTTAAATAAATGGGAATGAGTAAATTTTCCCGTATACCTAAATGCTCATAAATCATTGTGATTTACTGTGTCAGTCTTATTTTTCAGTTCTGCCATCTATTTCAGTTCATTTTAAAGGCTGTACATATTGGGAGATTGACTACAAGATTTTCAATCTCTGGAAATCCAAATCTGCCAGAAAAAAAAATGTCTGGAAGCCGAGCTTACCCCTTTACCTATGGGAGGAAGTGGCAGCACTTCTAATTAGTCATTGTTCCAAATCAGAGGTGCATTCTGTTTGTTACCCCAGGGCCTGTGGGATACAGCCCTGCCTGTGTACAAAGCTGTGAGCTGAGGAAGGAAAGGGAATAACAGGGCTCAGTAGTAACACTTGGTGGTTTTGATGCTGTGGAGGTGGTAGCTCAGTTGGAGGTGGTGTAAGAAGGGCCCAAGCAGGACATCAGTCAGTGCTCCTGCTGACCAGAGTGCTGGGAGTGACCAGGGACACCAGAGCAGAACTTCTGCCAAGGAGGCCAGTGGCACCTGGCCTGTGTCACCAATGCTGTGGCCAGCAGGACCAGGGACTGCCCCCTGCACAGGGCACTGGTGAGGCCACACTTCAAGTCCTGTGTCCAGTTCTGGGCCCCTCAATTCAGGAAGGACATTGAGGTGCTGGAGCATGTCCAGAGAAGGAGACTGGAGCTGGAAAAGGAGGAGCACAAGAAAAGGAGGCTCAGGGGAGACCTTATCCCTCTCTACAACTCCCNAACAAGAAAAGGAGGCTCGGGGGAGACCTTATCCCTCTCTACAACTCCCTGACAGGAGGGTGCAGCCAGGTGGGGTTTGGTCTCTTCTTCTGGGCAAACAGCAGCAGGACAAGAGAACACAGTCTAAAGCTGTGCCAGGGGTGGTTTAGGTTGGACATTAGGAAGGATTTCTTCACAGAAAGGCTGATAAGACATTGGAAGGGGCTGCCCAGGGAGGTGGTGGAGTCACCATCCCTGGAGGTATTTAAGGAAAGACTGGACATAACACTTGGTGCATGGTCTGGTTGGCACGGTGGTGATCGGTCACAGGTTGGACTCGATGATCTCAGAGGTCTTTTCCAACCTAATTGATTCTGTGATTCTGATTCAGCTTTACAGAGTGTTTTCTATAAAAAGCTCCTTTTGATGTCTCAGTTTCATTCTGCTCATTTTTCATATCAAAGCCAAAACTTTCTTTCCCTGCAATTCTTTCATTTCACATCAGTTTGCAGCACAGTGAATTAACTCTTCCAAACCAGGAGTCGATAACGTCTTGCTTCAGGAGGTGCCTAATCACTGTGATGAATTATCCTAAAAAAATGAGAGACCTTTACAGATGACATTTTCATTTGCAGTGAGTTGAAGATGGATTTAGCAAACAGCTGCTTTCCACAACAGCCAGGATTTGTCATCTTACTCTTACATCAAGCATAAAGTAGTTATTTTATATAGGGAATTATGAAAGAGCCAAATAGTTCTGGATTATTGATCTATTCGTCTGCTGGGAGGTTATGAGTGAAAAATCTTTTGCTCTGTTGTTTTTAATTCAGATGTCATTAGTATAGAACTTGCTCTAGGATCACTATGAAATTGATGTAATGCCCACAGTGCTGCAAAATATGTTTCTTTCCCAAATAAAAATAAATGCAAGTTTAAAAAAACCCAAAAAAAACCACCAAAACACCAACACAAAACCAAAACCAACAACAACAACAACAACAAGTGTTTGGTAGCTTAGAAACCAGAATGTTTTACAGTAGCAAGATCAATCAAAAGCTGATTTAAGACATTGAAGAATTATATTTAATATTTTAGACATAAACAGCCTAATTACAGTGTAAATATTAATTATTACCCCTGCCTTCCAAAGGATCAATTTGCACTTATTTTCTTTGACTATCATCATAAAAAAGCTCAATTTTATGTGTAGTATAAAGATACTTTTTCTGATTTCACAATAATTGCCTGTGGCCATTTAATATTTTGCTGTGATTGAGACCTTTCCTCATTTACACTTCCAAAGTCCTATTGACTCGATGGAACAGTAACGTGTTGTGTAACTGTGAAAATTAGCTCAGGGTGTGATGCTGTAAATAGCATTTGCACTAAAAAGTGGAACATGACTTGCTTTATTTATACCCAAGTAACCGAGAGTGCTTTGTAGTAATTTCCACATTTAGAAAATTTCTATATTTAGAAAAACAACTCTGTGTCTTTTATAATAATGAGTAAGAAACTGCAGATACCTTGCAGCTCAGAGCAGGTGTTTGCAGGTTTTTGCCTCTCTGCTGATTTACACGGTGCCAGCGTGCAGAGGGGCCGAGTGCCCTTCCAGCCCACAGCTGAAGCCCTCGGATGCTGCTGCCTCCCTGGATCACATCACAATCCCATTCCATCCCCTTTCCTGCTCCTCTACTGGACTTTGCTGCCTGGTTTAATTTTTTTCAACTGAAGAGAAGAAACATTTCAGCTTTCTAATTTTACTACTTTCTTAAACAATTCCTTCTTTTCCTCTTTATGGTTGAGTTGTTCTAAATGTCCATTCGAACACAGGCCAGAAGATGTTTTGGCCTGGTCATAGGAATTGGATGTAGGATCAAGTCCAGGGGAGCATTTCCATTCCTTCTCTCAGTATTGTTATTGCAACTTTAACCACAGCCAAGTGCTAGACACAGACACTGTCCAGGAATCTCAGTGTGAGTAAAGAATTTAAGGAAGTTTTATGAAATGTTATTTTGATTCTTCTGATGTCAGCATAAATCACTATGCAGAAGTGAAAATGGTGATATTATGTTAAACAGAGTTTGTACAAGGTGGCCCTTTAGTGAACACAGCTACTCAGAGCAGACTGTGGCTGCTCTATGTGTAAGGTAAGGCACCAGAGGACTTTTTTGTGGACTTAGCTGGAAAGAAATAAAAATCCATATATAATTCTTTCTTTACTCAGTGGAAGATGCAATTTATTTTGTAAACAGAAAGCAGTTGTTTGCAACACTAGACATTGAACTAGGAACCCTGTTTGTTAACTAAGGGTGTTTAATAAATTCACAGTGTGAGTGCTAATGAATGAGTTGATTTTAATACATATCATATTTCACTGTAGAAACCTCCTTATGTTTTATCTACCCACAGTTTAATTTTATCCTCACTTGACATTCCCAGTAGGCAAGACCAAAAAGCAAACTGGGCTATCCAGTAGTACCGATACAGATGCACAAAAAAAGGAAAGAGAGCCCTGGGATAAATCTGAACCAGCTGAAAGAACAGAGAGGTGCCTGCACCCAAAGCACGACTCCCCAGCATGTGAGGATGAAGCACAGGATCCCCTACCCCACCCCAAAAGCATGACGGAGTGACCAAGGCAGGGACTCACTGGAAACAAGCAGAGTGAATTTCAGGCTGAAAAAGGGAGATGTGGGAGTGAAAAACAAGAAGGGAGAATAAGGATCAGTTTTTCATCAGATTGTCTGGCCTCTTGCATTTGCCAGTCCTCGTCCTTGCCAAGACGGGAAGTCCCCTGCTCCCTGCTCCTTTATGCTCGTTCCCAGCCTGGCTTTGTGTGGCGAGGCAGTGACGCCGTTCACTGAGGGACAAATTTGAATTCTTTGATCTTACAATGCTAACTTCACATATTCTGGGTAATTAAAAACAGACCAACATGCGTGCACACGTTAAAATACAGCAATGTATTTGTAAGTATAATTGAGCTGTGATTAATTCCTCACATTTCATTACAAACCAATAAAATCCCATTAAAGGGCAATGAATGAATCCTGCCAGGAGCAGGCCCGTATTCCCTCTGTTCTGTGTAATCTGTAGCCACACACGGTTTTGCAAAGCATGGGCAAACACTAACAGGACAATGTGGCAATATTTCATATTTGTGTTGCACATGTGAAAGGGACAGTGCAAACTGTGAGAACATTCAGCATCACAACACCAGCAGACCTTTCAAATCGTGGGTACACCCCTGGCTCCGTGGAAGATAACACCATTTCTGCTGTTCCCGAGACAAAGAGGAACTTGATTTTCTCTCCTTTCCTTTGTAACAGGCACTACAGGGACAGAGGGATATTATCTCCCTGCCAGTGGCACGAAGGCAGCATCTCAGATATGGATTAGCTCCGAATTATCCCTCTTGACAAATAGGTTGTGAAACCATCACTTGGTCTCTTGGCAGTCCCAGCCCTGCCTTCACCCAGGGAGCCCTGAGCAGCTGCTGCCTTCTCGCTGCCACTGGCCACAGGGACACATTTCCCTTTGTCACCCCGTGCATTTCAGGGCTTTAATCCACCTGGGGCACGGACTGTACCTGCATAGAGCAGGCACAGTCAGAGGGCTCTCTCTGCCACGTGTGCAGTGAGCTCAGTGGAACTCAGGAGCACCTGTTAGCTTTTCCACCCCAGCCCCGAGCCATCTGCAAGGAGCTCTAGCTACGAAGTTCTTCAGAAATACCCCTCCTATGCTAAATATACTGATTCCCTGATGGCATCTTGCACCATTTGCTCCTGCCTCCAAATTCGTGCAATAGCAGCATCCAGTTTTGCTCCTCCAACATTTGGGGAGGCAGGGAAAGGCACAAGGAGGGAAAAAAAATGTAATTTGAGTTCCTCTTATTGCCTTTCAGCATGATCGCTTTCTGGTTTCAAAGGAAATGTAACTGAAACCCAGTGTGGTTTTGGAGTAAGGAAAATGTTAGATAAAAATTAGCATTTTAAATCAGGGAAATGATTTGTGAATTAAAATTCTTGCTTCTTGTGGCTTTGCAGAATCACCTTCCCTTTGCCTTCAGGGTAGCCGGAACAATTTTCAGGCCAAACCAATATTTGAATTGCTGTTCTTCCCAAAGAAAACTGGTGGGTGGGTTTCTGTCTAGGAGCTAAACCAGAAGTTTTCCCTAGGGTTTGGCTGCAGTTCAGCTTTGGGGAAGCCACCACTCCATCCATCCTGTTAGCTTCCACCCATAATGGGGACGTGGAGCCAGGCAGCAGACTCAGGGGTAGGGTTATACCAAAGTTGCTACAATACTGCTTTTCCACAGGTAATGGTACAAACACAGTCTACAGCAAATAGAAAACAGTATTTTCCTTTATGAAAACACTCCCTTTTCATAAGGAGTGATCCACTGCTTTAGATTAACAACACTCATCAGTATCCCCAGTTGGCTGGTCTGACTACTACAGCCCCAAAGGAAACACAAGGAATATCCAACAAGAAAATATTCTGCAATGAGTTCAACTTTATGCGGTTTCTGCCTTTTCAAAGTTGCTTGTCTTTGTGCTATGGCACAGCCAGCTAAGGGAGAGCTTTCTGCTCTTTGGTTTGTGTAACAAATATGAGTAACACCATTAGAGCTGGCAGCTGGAGCTAGAAATGCCAGTGTACCATACCAAGCTGAGCAAGGAAAGGCTTTAAGATATGCCTGGTGGGGAAAAAAAAAAAGAGGAAAACCTGCTTCTCAGTCCTCCCCTCAAGCACCTCGCTCTGCCTGTCCCTGTTTTTGTAACCTACAGCCTTCATAAGGTAGGGACAATGGCATTTGTTCCCATAAATTCAGGGTAAGGTTGAGAGAATCCATTATTCATTGAACTCTAAAAAAGGAATTATTTTTAGCATAATTTCAAAAGTAAAATAATAATTTGGGATGGTTTTGAAATGTGAACCAGGGAAAATACGTTGAAAGAGTCCAGGCTCTGAGCGTGTTGGTTGGCTGCAGCCCATGTGCAGAGGAAGTGTTGGGCTGTCCTTGCTCAGGCCACCGGCTGAGCGGCCTGAAAAATCCCAGAAACTGCAAATATAAGGCACAGGAACGGGGCTGTGTCTTTTCCTGGTGTGTTTCCCTATGCTACACCTGGTTTGGGGTAGAATGGCTTTTAGCTGGCAGAGTGGCAAGAGGCAGCTCTGGCTGAGGAAGGGCCAGGAAGTTCCAGAGAAGTGTTGGAAGCAAGCGGCTGCTCCAGAGGTTCAGGCACCACAAAGGGCAGGCACCTTTGCAAGGTTGAATCCCATCCCCCAGGCAGCACCTGTGGCTCTGGAGCTCTGGAGACAGACATTTCCCATCAGGTGTCTGCAGTGCCCTGTGGGGAGGTGGTGTGAGAATACCCCAACCTGGCCTGACTCATTTTTTAAAGCCTACTGCACTTTACTATGATGAACCTGGATCAAAACCAAAGAAAAGCCAGGAACACAACTTCCTATTCCTCAGTCAAGAACTGTGACAGAGTTTTCAATCACATCACCTTCCAGACCCCCAGGATCTCCAGATCATGATATCCTAAAAGCAAATGATCAGCACAAGATATTTCTGGAGGCCAGGAAACACGGAGCAGGAATTTCCTATAAAGGAATCCATCAGAAAAAAATGACCTATTACTGTTTTCATAAAACTATAGAATGATCTGGGTCAGAAGGGACCTTAAAAACCATCTAGTTCTAATCCTCTGCCATTTAGTCCATCTAAGGTATCCAGCTAGCCCTGATCACTATGGATTTGAGTTTATAAATTGTTTACCCTCTAAAACCATTGGTCTCTAAGCTGGTAAGGCATAGAGACCCCACCTAACACAATGTAGGAGGTCTGAGACAAAATAACACCTGAACAGCTTTGACCACTGGGTCAACTTCCTCTGGAATTTTTCTGGATTATGGAGAAAAATAAACAGTTCATTTCACTAATAACCTAATAATACAGATTTTACATTATATATATATATATACACACACACACAGACAGACATAAGAAAAATAGAAGTGCATGCACATTCATTTCAGGTAATATTTGTAATCTAATGGCATTTATATAACACATGCATGGTTTATGTAACATTTAAATTTTATATACACAGATATGTTTTCAAAGTGCTTTAGTGCGTTACTATGACACTTAGCATGGCATGTTGTCCTTCACTGCAGAATAAGTATTTTCTACTTTTCCCCCCGTTCATATTTATTTGCAACCCACCAGAAATCAGCTTCATCAGTAACTGACTTTGGCTGCCGTGCACCTATAAATGTGTAGCATTTATTTGCCACATTGCTGCTCTCAAGACGTGGCCACGCGATTGAGCTCCTTTGTTTAAAGTTCTCCTCTAAAAGGCTCTCTGCGAGGGCTGTGTAGGAGGCTTTGCAGCAGGGAGGTTTGAAATTGTTTTTCTGAAAACTGTTTTGAAGAGTCTGTCCTTTTCAAGGTCTTGGCCAGCTGCACAGCTATTTTCCTCTTTTCATTTTCTTTACTCCTGCAGCGCTGAATAATAGTCGTTATTTAATATTTTAGGTATAAAATGTATAGGTGAATCTCTACCATGTACTTCCCTCTTTAGCAGCCTATACTGGGCACTGAAGTGCTTCCAGAGATTCTCCTTTTGCCAGGGTAGTATTGAGTCCCTTACAGACCAGCCAATTTAGAGATCATTTTTACTGCAATTACACTTACGGTACATTCCTTGTACCTCCTGTAGTCCCTCAGGTGTCAGTGGGAATCTCGTATATATGGAGAAGATTGACACCACACATGTCAGAACCTTGTCTCCTGCTCATCAGTGACACCAAACAGCCTCACAAGGTGTTTCCAGGAACACTGACCAGCTGGCATCAGCACAGGCATCAGTCTCCCAGCTGAAAATTCCCTCCAGTTTTCATCATATGCATGAAAAGGACAACCAAACCCCCAGCACTGGTTATGCTGGGGCACAATAAATTTCACATCAAGGCAGGGGCAGCCTTAAAGTTTTTGAGTACATTGAGATGTACACAAAAAATTGGATACTTTCCCTTGCTCCAAGGGACTATGAACCACAGAGAACTTCCAGAAATATAACTTTCTTAGTACGTGAAAAAGTTCAGACTGTGAAAAGAAGACATTTCTGAGAAACAGATTTTAGTCTTTGAAATAATTAGACTGAGCTGAACAGATTTTTGGCATTATTTGTAAGCCAGTCATTGTTCAGCCTTTGTACTTAGAAGAGCAATTATAACTCCTTTGGAAACATCCTTAGTTGAACTCTTAAAATAATAAAAACACTCCTCCATAAGACCACATCAACATATGGTTTTCGTAACGACAGCACAAACAAATCACCCACTCATCAAACATTTAGGAAGAAGACAGGAACAAATAGAACAAACAAATTTTCTAAAGATTACTTACTGGTCCTGATCAATCAGAAGGGAACAAAAAGCTGAACTGAATGCAGAAATTGCCTATGAGATATAGAATGCACATAAAATATGCAAAATATAAATAAGCAAAAACATAAAACAAACACTGCAAAGCAAAGTTTATAGACAATGTGCTGTGAAGTTGTATTTCACAAATATTGAGCTGCTGATGCCCAGCTTTATGATCTCCTCACTAGTTTACTTTTTAACGTCAGCGATATGTCATGAGTAAGCAAGAAAGAGATAAAGTTCACATCTACACTAGTGATCATTATCAGAACATCCTTCCTGGTTTCACCACCTTCCTGGTAACTCCGGGGTGAGGCCCCTGTGGATCACAGAATCAATGAGATTGGAAAAGACCTCTGAGATCATGGAGTCCAACCTTTAAGCGAGCACCACTTTGTCACCCAGCCCAGAGCACTGAGTGCCACATCCAGTTGCTTCTTGAACACCTCCAGGGATGGGGACTCCACCATCTCCCTGGGCAGCCCATTCCAACCCTTTCAGTGAAGAAATTCCTCCTGATCTCCTGGTGTGCATCCCTGCTGCAGTTCCCTCTGGAGGATGCTGTGAGTGATGACTACATGGATGTGAATGATTTTGAGATTCACAGACCATTGTTCCCTTTCTTGGCGCAGCTCTGTGGTCATGCTGACAAATTAGCACCACCTCAGAGAGGCAGAGTCCCAAAGCACACCTGTCTAGGCCTCTGGAGCTCCTGACACAGAAAAGACCCTGGCAACAAAAGCATCCATGCTTTCCAGGAGCCTCGTCTTGGGACAGCCCTGAAGGCATCCATGTCTTTAGAAATGCTGAACTTGAGGTAAATGGACATGGAAAGGTTTAAAACTATGCCAGTCCTGATTTTACCTCAAATAACATAGCAATGTGCATGCACACACACACAGAAGGTCAGTACCTCTTCATACCTTTGCTTTTCTCACCACTTTTGAGCACCCTTTAGGTACTGGTCAGGTTTTTATTGAGCTTGGAAGGACTTCCCTTCTCCTTTGGATTGGGATGTCTGTCTCTCTGCTTCCTGCATCTTTTCATGCAGATGCTGGAACCTGTGTCCAACAACTACTTCTCCATAACCTCCTCCTCTGCTAGGTGACTGACCACAGGGCAGTCCTCCTGCATGACCTGTGCCTGTGCCACTCACGTGTGGCTTCCTGTGGCTAAGCACTAGAAAATACCTTGGCTCTCAGCAGCTGCCAGTGCAGCCCCCACACAATTCCCTGGAAACCTTCGCCAAACCTTGGTGTACAATAAAAAAGGTGCAAACAAGCTCCATGTTCAAAATGGGGCTTGCCATAGAATCATAGAATGGTTTAGGTTGGAAGAGACCTTAAAGATCACCCAGTTCCAACCCCCTGCCATGAGCAAGGACACCTTCCACTAGACCAGGTTGCTCAGAGCTCCATCCAACCTGGCCTTGGACACTTTAGGGATGAGGCATCCACAACTTCTCTGGGTAGTTAAACCTGTGCCAGTGCCTCATCAGCTTCACAGTAAAGAATTTCTTCTGCATATCTAACCTAAATTTCCTCTTTTTCAATTTGAACTCATTACTCCTTGTCCTATCACTGCAGTTCTTGATGTTCCATCTGACAAATACCCAGACAGAGCCCTCAGTATGAAACTGAATTAAAAAAACAAACGTGGGGAGATTCCTCTGAGAAGTCATCCCGGTTGCACTTAGGTCTGTTGGTTTTTCTTGCTCTCTTCTGAGTGAGTGTGAGGTTTGTGACTACAAGAGCAGACTAGAGAACTCTACATGCTAGTTTGGATTCCAGTTGCACAGTGGACCAAGCAAATATCCCACACTTCTCCTCCTCCTCTGAGGAATTCTGGATGAGACTCAGTGAGAACAGCATTCAAACACCAATGGCTGGACTGGAGCCACTGCTACCTCTCTGTCACAGTTGCTGCAGCCTGTGGGACTCGGCAGATGGTGTCAGTGCCAGGAAATGTATGGCACATGTAAAGCCTCTGTAGATACAGCCTGAATGTCTTGCTCATTGAGTTAATGATGGGAAGAGAAACTAGGTTTGCTCCTCTAATCCCTATCCATACCATTTTCAGGTTCAATCAGAGTCACGATTGCTGCTGCTACAGATGTTTAGCTCACCATTATGTCCCAAACAACTTCAGTAGATGACACTGCCTCTGTCTTGCCAGCTGCTGAAAGCTCTGCAGTGTAGGGCTTGGTCTTCTTTAGGGGGGCAGCTCTCACTATCCAAAAATCATTATCAAGTCCTTGTAGAGACCATAATTGCTGAAGGTGGTCAGCAGTGATAAGTCATGGTGGGTACAATACTTCCACAGAAAAAATATTGGAGAAAACCAGGAGGAAAAAGTGAACATTATCTGTCTTTGAACAGTTTTATCAGAAAAAATGGCTGCTTTCAATTTTTGTCAAACTGCATTAGTATTTTATGAGAAATCAAGATTTGCGTATTTAAAAGCTGGAAAAATTAACAGTGCTACTAGAAACAATGCTGTGATATAGTTATTTCACTATTATTGAGCTTTGAAAGGTAACTGAATGAGAGTCTGATCCTTTGGGCGATCTTTCAAGACAAACTTTGTTATAAAGAAATTATTTAAATTTTATTTGGCATTGCCTTTGTAAAGTTAGGGAAAGTCTTGGTGATGAAGTACAGTTACCGTGCACAAGTACAATATGGAATGGTTCTCTAGCTTCTCAGGCTGTCTCTCCAGCTGCCAGGGGCCTCAATCTTTGCAGGAAAATTACCCTTGGAAAACAAATCCAGTTCCCCTGATCTCAGGGTCACTAAAGCAAGCTAGTCCTTTGGCCAGAGAAATGTTATTTTGAGATCTCCATCTAGGAAGGGGATACAGCCGTGGGGAATGGGGCAGTTGGAGGCAGCCCTGTACTCCAGGAGTCTCATGTTTGACTGTGTTGGCACATTTTCAGCTTTCGGGGGGAAATGTGTTTAGTTTTATTCCAGCCAAAACCAGGCAGCACAGAAGAAGAAGCTGTAGGAGAGCTCTTCATAAGCTTGAGGTGACCTGAGAGCAGCCAGGTGTTTTAGTGAACGCTACCTGTGACTGGCACAGCAGTATCTGATCAAAGGTTTTCCTTGCCAGCAGGGATGACTCACATGAATTATCTTTTCTCTTTGTGTACTGTCTAGTGTTTACTCATTACGATTCTGTATCGGTTTTTGTTTCTTGCTGGAAAATGAAAAACATTATTACCGTGTTTCCCTTCAGTTTAGGATTTTTAACCTTTTCTTGGTGCAAGGCTTCACAAACAGAAAAATCTGAAATTCTTTGGGCTCTTCACCTCTTAGATGGTATTTCTAGAGGGTCCTCAACTTTTTCAGTGTGGATTTTTTCTAAATCTGCCCTGCCCAGTTATTATCCTGTTACCCTTAAATTTGTAAAAAACCATGCAAAGAAGGTTTATTTTTCTCTTCATTGTTTATGTGCACTTATGCTACAGAAAATAAGAACATCTGTTAGCTGTGGAAGTGATGTGTATGATTAATTCACCATTGCAGCTCCTCTAAAAAGTAATTCCTTACATTTGCTTGGCAAATTTGACTGCCAGACTGTCAGTCTGTTCTCACTCTCTCCGTTGGTTTGTCCGAGTGCTTGAGTGACAGTAACAGGGAACTCCAGAATACCTACAGGATTTACCAAGGGAATTGGATATTTATCTCTGAAGGACAACTTAAAACCTAAATATATCATTACATTCATGATCACAGCTAAATGCTGTTTAAAGAACTTCTCTAAAATAATGCAGTACAAGAGTCAGCACGCTTTTCTGAAATTTTATAATATGGACATAGAGTAAACGAAAGGTTACCTCCAGATAATTAAAAATCTTTTAGAGTTTACTTACAAGAAAACAGCAAATTAAAAACACAAACTTGGCAGAACACTTTCATTAAAAAAAAAACCCATGTCACTTTGTATATGAGAAAAGTTTTAAACAAGAATATAACAACAGAGAGACACCTATATCAAATTGAAGACAACCTTCCAGTGCCTTGCAAGACTTTCTGCTTTTCTAAGATTCAGTTCCCCTCGCTGCCCTTTATTTGCCTGGGCAATCACACAGAGCCTCAAATTTAGCTGAACACTCCAGTTTTTATTAAGCATTTTGACTGTGCAAGATGAACCTTCATGAGTCACTGCAGTCATCTCCTACATTCTGCTCCCACTGCTTAAGCCCTGGCTGCCTCCAGGGAAGATCCTAAAGGAATGATGAGCTCAGCTGTGCCAGGAGAGCGCCCTGCCCCAAGCTTGGCTCCCCTGGCTCCCCTCTGGCTGCGATCCCGGCGTTTTCCACAGGCACGGCACACTGACCATCCCAACGCAAGGGTGGGATTCATACAATAGCAGGAGGTCACGGTCAGAGCTCCGTGCTGCAGTCCAAGCCTGGTAACTCATCAGAGGGGAGATCAAAAGATTAATGGATAATCAGCTTGCATTATTAACAATATAGTAAACAAACCAAACAGGAAAGACCAATCTCCCTCTTAACTTTTTATTTTTATTTCCTTACTTTTCCAGGCGAGGGTCATGGGAATGTGTCCTGCTGCAGCCTGACCCGACACTAACCATCAGTTTTGTTTAATAAGTAAAATGCAGGTGCTGTGGATCCAGTGCATCTTTCCTGGGTGATGTCTTTGGTTGTTACCTGTTTAAACACCTTTCACAGCACACTAAACTTGGTTTTTCTTCTTGTATCAGTTGAATTCTTCAGCAAGAGACAATTAAAACTCCTGTTAGTTAATGCAGACAACAGACATCTCTTTCTCTGCCCCTTTCTCCTCCACTCATACATGGATTGTGGTGGGAATTTATAACTGAAATTTCATTACGATAAATGAATTAAGATTTATGGCTGGACTCAATCATATTAAAGGTCTTTTCCAACCAAAATTATTCTATGATTCTAAGATAAAGGAGGCTGTTATCGAGTTAGAGTACTACAAAACTGAAAAGCAGAATTTAATGATGTTCACAAACAAGAAAAAAAATTCTCATAATTAAATTTAGTTAAACCTCATAACAAACATTTTACAAAGAAAAGTGACAAAGGAAGGTTGAGGACAAGCAATACAAGCAAGCTATCCAAAATCTCACATGGAGATGGCATGAGACACAAGGATGTGTATTTGTTAACATCATAATCACAGGGAGGAGTATCTTCATTTTAACATCATGAATCGTACAATATCCTGAGCTGGAAGGGACCCACAAGGAACATCAAAATCCAACTCCTGGCCCATCCACGAGAATCCCACCATGTGCCTGAGAGCATTGTCCAAACACTCCTTAAGCTCTGTCAGGCTTGGAACTATGACCACTGCCCTGGGGAGCCTGTTCCAGTGCCCAACCACTCTCTGGTGGAAAAACCTTTTCCTGATATCCAACCTAAAGCTCCCCTGACACAACGTTAGGCCATTCCCTCGGGTCCTGTCCCTGGTCACCAGACAGAAGAGATCAGTGTCTGCACCTGTACTGCTCTTTGTCAGGAAGTCATGGAACTTCCCACTGCATTAACAGTTCAGGTAATGGCCCCTCTCTGCCAGGCAAGCAAGAAAGAGCTGGAATAAGTCCTGGTGCAAACTTTCACTCCTGCTCCAAAAACTATCTGGTGGCTGCTGCAGAAGGGTCATAACCTCCAAGAGTCAGAGTCTGGTGCCTTCCCACAGCAGCCCTTGCCCAGGATCTCGACTGACTTGGAACGGATCCATTCCCATATCTGAGAAGACATTTCTCTGCCATTTTCCAGCCAACTGAGCTTTGAATAACAGCATGCCCAGTCCATTTTTTGAAAAGGAATCATCCATTTACTCCAATACCTTTATTGCCAGGTTATTCTGACTGCATTTACTAGGTTGAACCCACTGAACATAAGTTTCACTCACAAATAAGGCCTTGTGGAGATGGCCAGCAGTGTGTTGCCTTTCGTTTTTGTAATTAATCATGCAAGATGGTTAAAAATTCAAGGACGTGTGTCCCAGTTTGGAAATCTGGTCAGCAGCACAAAGAAGCTGCTAGATTAGAGTCACACAGGCATTTGAAGGTTGGGGGGCTCTTTTCTGCTTTTTGGGGTTTTTGGGTTGCTTATCATGGATTTTTTACTATTTGTAAGGTACATGTGTGCCAGGTATGTTCCCTTGCAAGCTGTGGTAATGAACCTGCTTGTCACAGGTACAGGGACAGAGGGTGGATGCACAGCCTAAACTTGTAGCCAGGGCTTACAGAGCGAAGAGTGCAATTTTTCTGTACAGTCTGTCTGCTGCTACAGGAAAAACATTTTGTTCCTGAAGAGCCTTTAAGGGTGAAGCCAAAATGTGGCCTGAGTTTAAATTGTCTACTTTTCCTCAGAAATCTGTCAGAATCTGCCATGAATAGCTTGAAGAAGGCACCAGTGTGCATGAGATTTGAATGGGCTTGGGGAATTTTATACATCATAAGGGGGCTGGTAAAAGCTCTCCCAGTTATTCTTGGTCCCTGGAGCCACAAGGTTTGCTGTCTCTGTACAGGTTATGGATGTTGCTGGAAGCAAGAACAGTCCTGATGGCATTTTCTGTGTGGGCATCGAGCCAATCCCCCAGGCAGTGCCCGCAGATCCCAGGCAGACACTTGGTTCATTCACAGCACCCAGGAGCAGGCTGGGCTGAGCACCACAGCTGGGAGCACCACTGCATCCTGCACAGCTGGAACCCACTGGGAAATGTCTTGTGTTGGGAAAGGGGTGCATCCCGATTCCAGAACAGAGATACCACAAGCCCAAAACCTGCCAAAAAGGCTTTCCTTGGCTCTTTCCTAAACTCCTTCCACTTGTCACATCGCCCTGACTTGGCAAGAGGGTTGCAAAAGGAGGCAAACAGAAGTCGCATGTAGAACACAATGCAGCTTCTAATGTTAATCTTTTAAAAGTGCTAATTACACAAACTTCCCTGTTCTGAAAGGAAATTAATATAATTGTTTGTACAGAAATGGGGGAAGTCATTTGAGAAGTACTGCTATTTTTAACTGATCATAGTTAAAAATAGAGAAGCCAAATATTAAGAATTTGAGCAACGAAACGTACAAAAATATCCAGGCTCACACAACCTGAGCAAAACTTACTGGTCACCTCCCTTACCTTACTCGCATCTGACTGGGAAAAGTCAGCAAGCATTCTGTTACTGACTGGGAAGTGAATACCAAACCCACTAATTTTATGCTTAAACAAGAAAACTCCAAAGATGCACAGTGTTTGTCAAAACAAATCGTAAGAGACAAATCTGTGTTCCATACGGAAACACACCTATTGAAAATCTTAAAGAAAGCAATGTATTACTAGTTCTGTCTGGCGTGCTGTTGCCTGCTTATCACAATGGCAAATATTTGTAATAAAAAGCATTTAATAAGCAAATGACCACTTTATACACTAACTTCAAGTTTTATCTGCTAACTTCAGTTTCAGAGCTGACTAAAAAAGGACCTTCTTGTAGAAGATATGTTTTTTCCCTGGTTTTGGCATGTCTGTTAAGGCTGGTGTAATTAAGGGGTTTAATTAAAATCTTCAATGCTTACTCCATAAAAATAGCTTTATGACACAGGGAAGAGTGGATTTTTTCCATTGTAATTGCTTGTCTTGTGTATTGGCAGCATAAGAGTCCAAGTGAGTGGCTGTAAACACTTTTAAATAATGTGTTTTCAATTTTATTATATATAAATGATGCTCTTTGATGCTTGCTTGATTCATATTGTGACAACACTCCTGAAGCTGCACTTACTGTGTCAGCCACCTCCATGTTATGGCTGTACACAATAAAAAAAAAGTAATAAAATACAAGTATGTGGCTTTTAGCCCATTGAAACCCCACCAACAAATTGAAGGAGGGAGCACACCAGGGCTCAAAATTTAATTTTTTACAAATGTTTCACAGCTCACATTGGCTTTAACCTTTGTACTTTGAGGGGCCTTGTGTTTTGTTTTCTTTTCTGGTTATTAATTTTTATGGGGCTTATGGCACGTAGCTGCTGTCCAGCCATGCCTGCAGCCACCACTCTGCTCCTCACGCACGGCTGGAGATCCTGCGAAGGTTTAGGGGTTCTTATCCCTATCACTGGCATCAATGGGCCCCTCATGGCACAGGCTTGAATATTGTANGGCGCATCGGCCCCGGCACCCCCGGCATCACCCCGGATAAAGTTCTTTCCCGGTATTTAAGTACTGAAACCCCTTCTAGGCAGGCCCACAGACAGAATGAGTGCTGGCCGAGCCCTCACGGAGCGCGGGGCCGCGCAGCCGGAGGTGCCGGGGGGATGCGGGACGGGAACGAGGAGCCTCCAGCCCCCATGCCCGCCGCATCCTTCACCGTGCGGGGCTTTGAGGGCATCGCTGTGGCCTCGTCATGTGGCGCCTTTCGGCACTGGCACAGTCCGATGTGCTTGGGCAATGTCCAGAACATCGTATGCCGCATGCAGGGGGTATTTTTCATCAGTAGAAAATGCTCTGGCAGTGTTATTTGCCACAGAACGTGTTATACTTGTGTACACGAGTTTGAGTTTAAATAATAATCTAAGGGCAGAATTAATATAGCTGTTTATGACAGTGTTTTAATATTCTTCTCCATCTAAAGAAGTTAAACAGATTGTCCTCAATACCTCAAAGAAAGAACATTCAATAACAACTTTTTAGCATTATGGATTTTGCTATTTATTTTTTAGTACTCAAGAACACTTAGGTAATAAAGGGAAATAATGCTCACCTACATGTGTGCTTCTTGCAGTCTTTGAAGTTTTTACCCATATTGGTAGTACAAGTTTAAAAGCTGTCAAAATTCCTAATAAAATATTTATATGTACAGTCTTACTTTATAATTCTAGGTAATAATTTAACTACTCTTCTTTTCTGGAATGTCTCACCACCACTGCTGAATTTAGATTTAACCTCACATATATTTAACCAAAGTGGACTTCACTTCATGTGTATATCCACAGAATGTGATACACTTCTAAAATATTTGTCTTTAAAAATCTAGACCCATCTCTTTCGTCTGCTGTTTGAGTAGACATGGTGTTGAGGATCTCTAATTTGAAGTTGTAGGATGCCTGTTTTGCAAACATTGACAGAATTGCTCTGCAAACATGGAACTTAATTGAAGTCCCAGCATCATCTGTTTCACTTGTTGTGGGAAAGGAACAAAGTGGCTTCTTGGCTTAGTGGCATATGCTGATGCCTGGTCCTCTGAGGAGAGCAGTGGGTCAGGACTTCTTAATCTTTCCAAGTGTTGGTCTGTCCCTTTGGTTTCTGGTTTTGTTGGGTTTTTTTGTTTGTGCTGAAGGAGCTAACTGGTAGTTCCATCCGATGCCTCTTGGTTCCTGTACTTGAACAGGTGAGGGATTCTTGTTCACCTTTGTAGTGCCAGTCGTGGATTTTATAGATTATACCACCCCTCTAGCCTTCTACACCTTACCTTGATGATGGCATATAGTCCCAAAATTCTTTGTCCTGTGAGCTGCTGCACCACAGGTAGCTTGTACACTACAGTTTAAACCATTGGATTACCCAGTTAATGCCCAAACTGGGTCTGAGGTTTTTACATAAATTGTTCATGTACTGTATAACTGAGAAAATAACTTTTTAAATTTTTTTTTTTCTTTTTAAGACCATGACAGTGACGATGATTCCTACGAAGTGCTGGATTTAACAGAATATGCGCGGCGTCACCATTGGTGGAATCGTGTGTTTGGCCGGAATTCTGGACCAATTGTAGAAAAATACTCTGTAGCCACGCAGATTGTGATGGGAGGTGTGACTGGCTGGTGAGGGAGCTTCCCTTTCCATAACTGACCTAGACCTTTTACTGTGTTAGAAGATCCATTTCCAAGGGTATTCGAAGCGGATAAATATATCTTTAATGGGATTTCCTTTAGCATTGAACAAGATTATTCATGTGTGAACAATTTTAGCTTATTACTCTGACTCGTCATTACGAAGTTTTTTGTAATACTGGTGAAACACCAGTTATCCAAGGGAACTCGTACTAGCTACTGTGGAAGGGATTTGGGAAAATGTCAGAACTCTAAAATTATAAGAAGTAAATGGAAAATTACTGCATATAGCTTTTATTTGTATGGAGAAGCTTATTTCCTTACTAGTCTAGACTTAGAAAGTTATATTATGGCTGAGACATATTTTACAGGTAAAAGACATGAAGGGAAAAAAAAAAGATGGCAAAAGATACTTCTAATTAGGAGCCCCATTTAATGGAGACGGCTTTTTCCTCTAAATTGAGCTGGAACCATGTTGAGCAAATTCACAGTCTGCTCTGATGTTAACTGGAGAGAGATACCATAGCCTAGTTATACCAGAATAATTCATGCTGAAAGCTAGACAGTAAAGATGAGAACTTAAACCGGACAATGTGGCTACAGCCTGAGCAGCTGTGTCAAGGTATTTGTTATTTGTCAGAGGTATTTGAATGTTATTTGTCTATTCCAGTACTCAGAAAAACTGTAAATTCAGTGAAAAACACAATTATGGTAGCACAGTGACTTTTAAAGAGGGATTATGCAAGAATTGGAAGATGAAATAGACTAAAAATGAAATTGTTGTACCCAGGCTCAGTACAGCTTTGAGGAGTGGAGGTTTAGCTTTCAGTCTGAGTTTTGTATTTGCTTCTGTAGCCTTAAAATTATTTTTAAAAGTTAGATGTGTATATGTAAACTTGGAAGTTTCTAGGGAATAGTTCATCTGGCATCCATAAAAACTGGCTTATTGAATGTTCTGGAAAGTGCATATTTCAGTATCTGTAGATGCACCTATCTGTGTGTGCCTACTGATGTATATAAATACGAATTCACTATTCATATGCACGGGGAAGAATTCCCCTCTGTGTGTGGGCCAGTGTTTAGACACACTGGAATTGCCCAGGGAAGTTGTGGAACCATCAGCCCTGGAAAACTCTTTGTCTGAGTCAGGGTTCTTGGCAGCCTGATCGAGCTTTGAGATTGGATTGGGCTCTGCAGCAGTTTTGGGAAGGTGACTGGCCCAGGTGACCTTCAGAGGCCCCTTCCTGCCTTATCACTGCTCTGTAATATCAATATCTGTGCTGTTCTCCATTTGATGGGGGAGGGTTTGGAGACTGAGAACAAGGTAATTTTCTGGTTGCCTTGATCCATTAAAAATAGACTAACGCCATGTCCCAGTGGAGTGGCCTTGCTCAGTTTAACTCATGGTAGGGATGTGCTGCTTTTTACTGGGATGTGCTGCTTTTTACTGAGATCTTTCAGTTATGAGTTGTGTAGTTAGTATAAATTATGGTATAATGTACTTACCTTCCATTTGGGAACAGTTATAGTAGTACTGTTATATAATTATGCTGTGCTTTATTAACGTGCTACATTTAATGAGCAGCAAGATCTGGAGATCTCAAGCTTATTTTAAAGGGGCCATCAGACAGCCAGGAACAAGCAACCATTACTCACATTGTCTTGTTTTAGACATTGTTAATTTAATATTGCTTGCATTAAATAGCCTTGATTTTTAAATTTGTAAATATGAAATTATACATTTGCTTTGTTAAATGAAATAATGGTAATAGTTGTAGTCAGGAATTATAGAGTGTGGCGTTGTTCAGCAGAAAACTTCATTGGACTGGGTTTTTTGTTTTGTTTTGTTCCCCTAAGGTGTGCGGGCTTTTTGTTCCAGAAAGTCGGAAAGCTTGCAGCAACTGCAGTAGGTGGTGGCTTTCTTCTGCTTCAAGTATGTAGCATTTCATGCTTTATAAGTTGGCAAATGTTATTTACTAAACAATAGGAAAAACACAGCTGTTGGGTAACATTTAATTAGGAAGGCTTCTTATCTACTTCATCTTTTTAGTCTTATCAGTCAAAACCTTACATTTCAGCTGGAATATTGTGTACAAATGTACAAAAGAGACATTTCAAAAATCAGTGGTAAATCAGAATCTACTCTGTCCTGTAAAATAGTTTGTACTAAGACAAGAGAACCTTCTGGGCAGAAGCTGAGGTACTGTGTGTGATTCAATGCTGCCAGATGAGAGGAACTGCCTGTAAACCTATGGTTAGGGAGAATTTGAAATGTGTTTGTTTTACATTGGTTTGGGAATTTTATCAGAGCTTTAGAAGAAGTAGGCTGCTTTGGCAGTTGCCTGGGAGGCTTGTTCTGGTCCCAGTATGAGCCATGTTTTTCTCTTTTCTCCCCTTGCCATGTTATATCTGTTGAACCTCTAAAGCCTGCGTGAATCTTGACAGCTTCATTGCATTCGTCTCTTCACTGGGTTTTGGGCTCAGAAGTTTTAAATTATGTTATCTGGCATGATCATTTGCATTTTTCATCAGATACTGTGATTAGGGGAGGATATATTTCCAAAAAGCCTTTAAATTAGATGACAAAACTTTAATTGAAGGAGAATTTCATGTACTCTTCTTTAAGATGCCAGATTTTTTACTGGCATTTTTCATGTCTTAATACCTGTGAGCTTGTCATTTTTCCTCAGATTGTTCTAGGGGATATAGATTGGTGCCTACTTAGGCTCAATGATACACAATTTCTTGAGAGGGAAGGTTAAAGATGTATTTATTCTTTCCAGCATCACCCTGGATCGTTTCTGAAAGGCATATCCTGCCTTTTGATTGTAATAGCTGGTGCAGTCAAGCATTGATCAGGAAGGGTGGGGTAGTAACTGCCGCTGTGTAATACACTGAAATGTCGCTGTTGTGTGAAGTACACACACTTCCTTCATGATCATGGTCCCTACTAGTTTGGGGGCTAGTTTGGTTTTTTTCTCTTCCCATGTTTTGTATACCATTGGTATTAATTATTTTCATGATAATTCTTTTATCAATATGACTGAAAGGCTGCCAGAACAGAGGCACCCAGGGGTGGAGGCAGCACATTGCTGCAGTGCTTTCCTCAGTGCTCCTGACTACAGGAAGCTGAGAAGTTAAAGCTGAGACCTGTAGACAAAGGAGAATGGAAATTGAATAAAACACATCACTTGTGCAGGATTTTTGCTTGTTGAGCTGTGAAGTTTGGGGAGCTTTCTTGTACATGCAATAGGTTTGCCACGTGGTTGAGTGTCTGATTTCTTGGTTGATCTCATTTACACTAAATCCAAAAAGGAATATTATCCAAGAGGAAATATGAGTTAAGTATTTTGATTGGATTGTCTATATCTTAAGTAAGATCAGATTCTCTTGGAAGGAAATGAAGTAAATGCCTTGGTCTCTCTTTTAATTCAAAACATTTTGCATTTTAAGGCTGAGTCATAAATTCTATGGTGTAATTACATTTTTGTAGTCTTAAATTTTTTCATTTAAAGATCACACATCCTGATTCTATGAATGCATGTTCAGTGCTTCCCCTGAGTGGGCAGAGGAGTGTTTCAGCACATTACTAGAAAGTTCCTTTTTATCTGTAAATTTCTCTGAAGTTGCAGATTTCATTTCAACTGCTGATTGCAATATTGACATTATAATTACATGCTGGAACAAGAATAATAACTACAGAAGGCAAGATTCTTGGCTAAAGCCCATTCAGTGAAATATTTCATTCTTAAAATTTAAAAAATACATTTTTTTTCTGCAGTGGGTGATGACTTCATCTTGAGAAATGCAATAGGAAACTGAAAGCCGTACACTTTTTGAGTGTCAGTTTGTACAGGAAGCAAAAAAGATTTTTCATGTTTTTGTAAGTGATATAGACCTTCAGTCTTAATACAGATTATATGAAAAGTAGTTGGAGGAAAAGGATAAAAATGACATGAAATTTGCGCAGCTTTTCAAAATCAAGATCTGTTATCATATCTTTGCAGTGGATATTTCCACAGCTTTTTTTTTTTTTTTTTTTTTTAACGAAATAGATGTAGTTCTTCAAATACACTGGTAGAAGTTCAATATCCATGCTCTATGTTAAGGAAAATATAATGCATTTCTCATAACGAGTAAGGGATTTTTCTTGTGTAACTTCTTGTTTATACAGCACAATTTAATGAAATTCTGAAGAGGATGAACTTGTGTACTCTTGGTTCTGCTGTAATGAATTGGTTAAAAACAATTGTTCTTAATGAGCACCTAATATTTCTTTATTTTTAAAATTCTATCTCCTCAATAGCAGTTCCACTGTTTTTTGCTCTGCAATGAGCATACAAATTACAGGTTTTTCTGATCTGTATTGTCTATTATTTAATAATGAAATTGGATTTTTATTCAGTTATTTGTGCTTTCACTGATATATTTCTCCTCAGCCCATTAATATGCCATTGATGAATTAAATTCAATTCTTCATTAAATTCTGTCCTAATTTAGGAAAAGTAAATATGTGAAAACAACACAAGATACAAAATAAACTCCGAGATTATCTTGTGCAGGTGTTTGTTGATAGTGCACCACGATGATGATCATGGAATCAGCATGGGTTGGGTTGGAAGGGACCTTAAGGACCATGTAGTTCCAGCCCAGTGTGGCATCCTAGTGATGTTCCCAGGGAGGGACCAACCTGGTTCTGGAGCTGGGGACTTAGTGAGCAAGAGTTGGATTCAATTTTATGTTGAATATCCCACTTGACAGTTGATGTGTGCATACTTAGAGTATTCAATGGAACAGCCAAAGCACGTGGGAGTTGGAAGTTGGCCTGATAAAGAAATGCCAAGTTCCTGGCAGGTTCTGACGTGGAGGGACAGAGTGTCTGTGCCTCTGTAACCTGCAGTGCTGGCAGTGGGGCCAGCCGAGCTGTGCCTGCAGATGGTGGCTGAGGGTACAACCTCTGCAGTTCAACTCCTGCAGAAAGTGTTGTGTCACTTCTCAGTCCCTCCTTGTCTTTGTGCATTGAGCTCAGAGATTCGTCAGATCTGTTCTGGAAATTGGCTGAGTGTGATGGGGGTTGTTACCTTCCTAGATAGCAGAAAATACCTCAAAGTGCCCATGGCTTCTGTGCACTGCACAGGCAGCTGAGTGCAGGAGGTCACCTGTGCCTTCTGGCCTTGCTTCGGCTCTTTTAGTGTGAGAGATTTTGTCTTGAGGAAATTAAAACTCTTTTGTCCCATCTTACCATATAAATTTTTGCTCATTACTCCTATCAATGTTTCACAATAACAAAGTACCTGTGTGCCTCTCTAGTGTCACCCTCAAAATGAGGTCTGCCCTTGAAGATTCTCAGTTTTCCTTGATTAATGCAAAGAAAGGTACACATATTTTTAGTGTTCCTGCACTGATGTATTTCTTCAATTGCCTTTTTGAAAAAATTCTGTTATTTTTTTCAACACTTTTTGGAAGGTCTTGAACAAATAATGAGCTATGAGATATATAGATAAGTATATAATATATCTATTATTCCATTATCATATATAGAGAGATTCCTGTATAACCAGAAATCCATCCCCCCACAGGTCTCTTTAATAATATATGCAATTAATATGCATAGACCTATATGACTCCCTAATATATCCAAGTATGGATATGATAATGGGATACTGTTATTTTATTTGTTACTGTATGGCCTGAGTTTAAAAATACTAGTAAGTTTTGAGAATTTGCATTTATGTAAATTTGCTGTTATAAGCAAGTAGGTTTTTTATGATGCATTAGAGTCTAAAAATTGAAGTCTGTTTTTCCAGCATTTGAGTTGGGGGGTATTATTTCTGCACATATATATGAAATTATGTAATTAGTGGGGTTGCAGCCAAAGTAGATACGACACAGGCTCTATCACTGCCAAAGTACAGGGTTTTTTTCTTCTCAGTTAAAAGTTTTATATTCAAACCATTACCCTCTATTGCTTACTTTATAGACTTGTATAAACACTCAAAAGTAAAATTTGGAATCTCTTAATTTCAGGGCTGCGAAGTTCAGGGAGAAAAGATGTCTGATTTGGTTGCAAGTGTAAGCTCTGCAGTAGTTACAAACAGAACTTAATTAAAAACTTCTGCCTCATCTTTGTGCTGTCTGGATAACTGAGCTAATTAAAGTTGTCTTAATGAAATGTTTCTTCTAAGATCCGTTTGCATTTTACAAGCAAGCAAATAGATTAGCATTTCTTACATTGTGTTGGACTGGGTAGATCAGTCACATTTAATTTTCAGTTGTAGGAGTGAGAAGGCATCAATTCAATGCTTGAGCCTTTTTGAAATTCTTGTGGTTGTGTTAAGTTCATAAAATAACAATTGCCCCAATGTGCAACTATTTTTCTTTCTCTGGTATGTCATCCAGTGACTGGATGTGCAACCAGTACAGCTTTCAAACTGGTTTCCTGTTTCCATAGTGTGCAGGCAGCACTTAATGAGCTGTCCCTGCCTGGCACTAGTGCCCATGTGTATAAATGGTTTTACAATAGACAGGCAAAGTCAATTAATTTGTTACATTCTATGGTATGAAGTAAAAGAGAGTTTAAAGTATAATAAGTTCATTTTGCATTTGTCCAGTGGATTGTTTTTTTTGAATTATGCAAAGATGGAAACTGAAATTTACTTTCTTGCATAGGTGTTCTTTTAGAAGCTTTGTTTTGAATTCAAACAAAATCTGTCTGACACTTGTTTAATTTTAGGTTTTTTTCTGGATTATGAAATCCTCAGTTTGTGGTGAAGTAGGTTGCTTAGTTACTGTGGCAGTTATAATACAAGCTAGATGGTCTAATTTCAGTTATTTGGTAGAAAGAACCATGTGAAAGTCAAACTTCAGAGCCTGTAAGGGATGTGAAACATTTATTTTTAGGCTAAACTGAATAAATGGTATATTTAAATACCTGTTCCACAAAAGTTCATTATCTGTGACTTAACGTTTACCAATTGAACAGTTTGCATAGAAGGCTGTTAGGTAAATTGGGTGGATTTCCCACCCACGTGTGACCTTAAGAAGGACCTGAGAAATCTCACTCTTCACAAAAAGTTTTTATATAACAACCATTTACGTGTAAATTGAGTGGTTTATATCTATTTGTCCTAACAGTTAAAATAAGCAGTAATCCTTAGTTTTGATTTTTTCTCTTTTTTTTCCACCCAAATAATGAGTTGTTTAGCTGTTCTCTAGAACATGCAATAATCAAATATTAGTAACAGAAATAAGGCAAAGGTTTGGGATGATGGTTAGACATGCTAAAAATTTTGGGAGTTTGTGTATAAATTTGTATGAACCAGTCTCCTCAAACTTATCCATTTTTCTCATTTTACAGACTTGTGCTGTTCTCAGTATGTATTATTTTTCTACTTACTGGTTTTGTAGAAACTGTGAGAATTCTCTTGTAATGAGTACCTTTTTTTTTGTTGGACAATTTAAATTGTGTAGGATAAAATAAAGAGTTCTCAGTATTTCTAATGTTGATCTTGATTAGCCCTGGATACTCTGTCACAAATCAGAATTCTACAGTTCTGAAAGGAGCTGAAATGAAACAGTTTTTCATTGTTGTCCTATGAATGTGTTTTTCTTGCAAGTAAAGTTACAGTAAATGCTGAAGGAAAATAATTTCAAAGCTTTTATAACTAAAGAACAGAGAACTGGTAAAATTGACAAGAGTCTACTGAGCTTTGCCATTTGCCACTGCCATTGTTCTAATTTGAATTGCTGTCACTGAGGAAAGTATCACTGTTTGAAGCAGAGAACCTGCTGAAATTGGAACAATGTCTTTTCCTGTATCTGTAATAAGAAAAAATGAGAAAAGTGACTTTGTAGGCACCAAGACAATGTATTTTGACTCATGAAATGTGAATTGCAGCTGTACTAACTGCCTTTATTTTCCTAGATTGCTAGTCATAGTGGCTATGTACAAGTTGACTGGAAGAGAGTTGAAAAAGATGTAAACAAAGCAAAAAAACAGTTAAAAAAGCGTGCAAATAAGGCAGCTCCCGAAATCAACACTCTAATTGAAGAGGTGAGTCTTAAGGTTTTCTACCAGCCAGGTTTTCTTCATGAATCTGTAAGGTGATGATGAGTTGAAAATTCAAGTGCAAAATTGGAAGGCATCAGAAATAGTCTGGCTTTATAATATATTAAAAGTTATCAGATTGTGTTGTCGTTATTCATTCAGTTTTCTGGTTTGGTCACTGTTAAAGATGACACACAATCTTGTTCTTGTAGAGTGACAAAGCCAGTAAGGTCATGACACAGTAAAAAAGTTCAGGGTGGTGTGGTTAAAACATGGTAAGTACAAAGACAAAACCCAAATCTTAGACTGCTGATAATAAAGTTACTTGACTGGACAAGAATGACTTTTCTGCAGAAAAGCTATAGCTACTTTGTAACTGGAGTTGTGATTTTATCTCATTCTTATACATTTTGGAGAATATCTGTCTGCAGAATCTGCCAGATGCCTGCTATGTTGAGAAGAGGTAGCTGTGATACTGATCAGTGTCACTGGGGCTGTTACACCCTGTCAGTTGAAGACTTCCATTTAATCAATTTTGTGGTTGTTAGGTTTTTTTTAAAGCCTATTTTTACGTATTTTCATGTTCCACACATGCAATCTAAGTTTCATTCTGAATAACTGAGAATCCTGGCTGGGAATGTGCTTCAGACAGTGAAACAGCAGCCACACTAGTGCTCTGTAATTAATGAGTTTTGACATCTCAGGTTTAACCTGTGTGGAGTTGCACACCAGTTGATAAAAATTACCTTAAATTTTAATGTGAATATGAACTGAAAGTTCAAGAGGGAGGGTTTTCTTGCTTCTTCTGTACCTCAGGTAGCTTAACCTCTCCTTCTCCCTTGCCCCATAGAAATGGGTGGGACAAGGTGGGGTTTTTGGTTTTCCTTTGGTTTTTTTCCCTCTCAGATTACAGGACTTCCTTGTAACTGTGTGTTGGTTGCCAATACGAAGTGTTTGAAGCTGAGGATTTATGAAATGACACATTTGATAAAAGGTGTTATACTCTGTGCTGCTACTTTATGAAATACTCTGTACCCATGTCATCATACATAAGTCTTTTTTTCTAGGATTAAGTTGTTAGGAAACTGGCTCATAATGGAGTGAAGTGTATTTCTTTTCCAATTATCTACTCTTCCAAAAAACCAGTATTTTTTAAAAACTTTTATGACGTGATTGCAATTGAAGTTATGGTGGTGCTCATGCTTTTTTTTTCTCAAGGTAGTCTGTAAAACATCTATCTTGTTTCAATGAAAACAAGAGTGGTATTGGCATGAAATTGCTGTAACAATTCTTCTGTATTTTGACTTTTAAAAGGCTCACTGTATTTTAAATATATTGTTAAAGGCAGCTGAGAGTCAGTTTGCACTCCATTGGTGCCACCTATTTTTATGTGGTTTTAGACACGTTGCTTTCCGCTGCACCCTTCTCCACAATTTTAGTGTTCTTGTTACCAGGAAGTTGTGATAAGTATTAAATAATAAAGTGAGGCACAATTAACTTTATGAATATCATTTTTCTTCTCAGTCAACGGAATTTATCAAACAGAACATCGTGGTGTCCAGTGGGTTTGTTGGAGGCTTTTTGTTGGGGCTGGCGTCGTAAGGACCCGAGCGTCTCTTCCTGATGGGATCCGTGTCGGCGAAGAACAGTTGTGGTGACACGCTGTCTGCAAGCAGTGTGGGTCACTGGGCCTGCCAGAGCAAGACAAGTGGACTAGCTAGACAACTTGGGAGCTTTTACATTTCAGGCTTTTGCCTCTTGAAGCTTGGCAAAACTAGGATTTGCTGAAAAACTGTGCAGTGTGCTCATTATAGCATTTCTGGGCAAAACTGGTTCATCCTCATCATGACTCTTTTTATCTATGGCCTTTCAAGATCTAGCATTTTTAAAAATGTTATTCTTGGAATATAGCTATGTAACCATACTTTAAGAATGAAAGCTCCATTTCTATGTTTTCAGTTAAATATCGTTTATTTAAAAAATATTTTTCTTCATGCTGTAGTAGGTAGTATCTATGACTACATACTGTATATGATATTGTAGTTTCAGCCTCCTGGCTGTCCACCTTCTTTAGAAGTCACTGCAATAATGATCAATCTGTAATACCTTTTTACAGAGTATTAAATAACAAAGAATCATGAGCTTATTAAAGGTGAAAATTAACTTTGACTCTTGCCTTTGTGTACATAGAAGATAAGAAAGTGTCTCAATTATAGCCTGCAGGGACCTGGTGCCACTGTTTGCCCAGAACAGGTTTTAAAGGTGGTTTTAGTGATTTGTTACTAAGTTATTCTAAAGAAGTGGAGAATCCAGACAAACACTCAGTGCATTATTCTGCATTTCAAACTTGTGAACCTTTCAGAAATTTCTACCCAAGGAAGAGTTTGCTCTGCCCCAATTTCTCTGGTTTTTACTGTACCAGCAGATGAATGTGAACTGGAATCTCTCCCACCAGGGTTCTGTTGGGTTCCTGTTCCCTTGTCTGAACAGCAGCAGTGGTTCATTAGCATCGGATGGATGGATGGGTGTGAGCTTGGGATGCACAGGACGTGGGATGTTGGACATATTAACCTTCTAAATATTTAGATTTGTGCATCCCTTGGCTCCAGAGGTTTGTATTACATGTTGACCTCGTGTTTGTGGTGTGCTTGTGGCCAAGGTGAGTAAGGTATGAAGCATGTCCTGCATACCTCTGAGCTTTAAGGGTTTCACCAAGCCTGGTTAAGGCTTTGGAAAATAAATCTTAACACACACACACCTCACAAACCAAACCCAAGGTACAAGAATGTCCATGAGTCCTAAATACTTAGTTTTAAAGTGAATATCTGAAGTTATATAAGCACAGTTGCAGTTTATTGGAAACGGGAAGCCAGTGGAGGAATGTGCCCGCTGGGTTATCTGAGATTTAGAGAAAAACAAAGAAAGATGAAAATGTTAAAATGTGAAAGCCTTTGCTGTAGTGTTCAGCCCAAAGAATAATGGGAAGGTAACCAACCAGTCAGCTCTTTTCTGCTTATGAAGCTCATGGGTTTTTGGCATGTCCAAAGGGTACTGAAGCCAACTCCTGTGAGTCACCCTGACTGGAATAAACTGGGTATCCTGAATGGCTTTGGAAATGAACTGGCCACTTACATGAATCTGTAAATGTGCATTTTTGGTGTACTTTGTGAAAGGATTTCAAAGGAGCATCTTTTAGTGAGCTTGCTAAAAAGGCTGCTCATGTGACCAAGAAATACACTTCATTGTTTTAATTATTATTAATTATTTAATTCATTGTTGGAATTAAAACCAAAAGTATATAGTAGTATGCAAGACTGATTTCTGCAGAGGAAAGTTGTTCTGCTATTCTGTTGCCATCCTCTGAGATTTTCAGTCAATGAATCAAGAATTGATTGAAATACATTTGAGGGTTCTATAGTTCTATTTTTTGAATTAGATGTATTTGGTGATTTATTTTTTTAAGCCTTTGGAATAAGAGACATAATGTACATGTAAAACTGTCTGAGGGACCAAAAAGGCAAGGAGAAATGGTGTTACTGAAAAGGTGAACACTGGTGGTTTGTACTGGGATGGGCTTCATGTCCTGGACTCATGACTGGAAGAGGAGAGTGGCTGCTGGCACAGCAGGCTGTGCTGATGGAGTTCCTTGGGCTGGTGAGGCAGAGGGGATGCTGCCAGCAGCTCCAGGTACAGCTGGCAGGGTGAGGAGGTGGTGGAGTGGCAGCTTTGGTAAAGGACCACGACAAGTAAGTGCAGCTTTTCTTGCAAATACCTGAGGTTTTTACGTGCCAGCTCAGACCAGTCTCACCTGTCACTGTGTGAGGGAATGCTCTGTAAAGGTACAGTCAGGAAATGGATGTTGATGGCATCGGGACCAGAATGGAGTGTAACAGGAATATTTGGTTTCTGCGGGTGAAGTCTTCCCTGGGATGATTTCTGAGTTACTGTTGCCCTCTCTGACAAAAACCAACCCAGGCTAAGAAGATTCAGAGAAGGAAGAAGGGTGGTGAGGCCCTGGCACAGAGTGCCCAGAGAAGCTGTGGCTGCCCCATCCCTGAAAGTGTTCGAGGCCAGGTTGGACAGGGCTCTGAGCAACCTGGGGTAGTGGAAGGTGTCCCTGCCCCTGGCAGGGGGGATTGGGACTGGATGATCTTTAAGGTCTCTTCCAACCCAAACCATTCCATGATTCTGTGATCCTAAAAAAAAACAGAATAAAAATTTTTGAAGACCATTTGTGGGGGCGGGGAAGATCTGTTTTAGAAAGCTGAGTAAAAAGGAAGGTGTTAGAAATACTGAAATTAATGAAAGGCTGACCCAGCATTTCTATGGTTTTTAATGTATAGCTGAAGAACTTAACTGAAAGGTGAAAAACATGGACCTAGCAGTGGGAAACAGCTTTCCATAATGCCCAATGGGTCTGTGGAATTAATTTCCACTGTGTGCTACTGAGACCAAGGAAGAGCCTCCATTCAGGTAAAGATGGGGCAACATTGCAAGAGTCTCTTATATTGAAAGGTAGGAAAAAACCACTTTAGGTTTCTCTGACCGTAGTTGATATTGTTTAGTGCAGTCCATAAGAAAATTATTCCAGTGGGCATCCCTTTTCCATTCCCATTCCATCCCTTTTCCCTCTACAGGGATGTGTAATTTTTTCCCCCTCAAATAGTTGTTAGCAGCCACTTTTCAAAGTTGAAGGCTAAGATAATGATTGAGGAAGGCATGGCATATATCCCTCTAGTGAACAGCTTTTGAAAGCTTATTAAATAGTGCATTTGGAGAGAGATTGCTAATAAAGCATCTATTTGTTTTCTATTATCTTAATGGGATAATAAATTTCCAGAAATTATTTCTTTTTAGTTAAAGCAGCATTGGGCAGCTTTAATTTAAAGTGAGATGCCAGTGTGATCTTACTACTGAATTTTAAGAGGCCAGAATTTGGCTAAAACTTTGAAGGCTGTTTCTGCTTCAGCAGCCAGACTGAAAATTAAAATGTTGTAGTTAAAGATAGAGCTGCCTCCCAGATTCAAGTGCATTTGTCATGAGGGCTTACGAAGGGGGGATGCGAACAGAGTAAAATGCAGCAGTCAGGACTGTAATTCAGTAATTCTGCCTGTGCAGATTCCCTAAATTACAGTGCATAGAGTAATGTGAAAAAGCATCAGTAATTCCTCCCCCTAACCTTTTGAAAATTGTTGGAAATCTCAAAGAATTACTTTAAAAATCAAACTTTTATGGTATGCAGCTGCCTGGGGTCTGTAGGTGACAGTGGAAAAAGATAATGTTCACCCAAACTCAGCAGAAGTAGAACAATGTGACATTTTGGAAGAGAGATTGAGCACAAAAAACCCCAGAGTTTTGGTCGCCCTAGGGGTGCATGGGGTGGGTGAGTGGTGGGGGAGAACAAGAGTCAGATCTACCAGGAGGTGCCATGCTCCCTTGTTGGATCGGGAAGCAGGTCTGATGCAGTGTGGTGATGTCCCAGCACTGGGACATGTGGAAGAGCTGGTGTTTCTTATTTTGGGTCAGTTTGGGAAGTGAGTCAGCTGACATCCATCAGGACCTGTAAGACAGGAAGCCAATTTTAATTAAGATAATTGTGGGGTGAGTGTGCACCAAACATCTGGTGCTGATACAGCCCAGCCTGAACCCTTGATTGTGTTTGGTCCCACATTCAAGCTCAGAGGCATCTACATCTTGGAGTGCTGCAGGACATGGCACTGAGGTGTAACATGGGATTTTCTGCTCACAGCCGGGGCTGGACACAGCACAGCCAACTCCAGCACAACTGGTGCCAGGCTTGGACTAGGAAATCTTGCTGGACCCAGGCTGGCTCAAATTTATAGCTTGGGTAAACCAGTGCAGTGGTACAAATTTGCCTAGTTCATGGATTCCACGCTCAGAGGTCTTCTGCCTTCCTCACCCTCTTCTCTTGTCCCTAGTTCCTCACAGCACTCCATGTTCCTTCCTCCCTGCTTTAGTTTTTCCTGCCTTCTGTTTTTTTCACAGCTTCCTGGAACAGAGCACCACAGCATACACTGAGCTGTGAAAAAGAGCAAATGCAGTGCTTCAAAATGAAGTGAAGTTGGGAAAAAATCCCATAAGTCAGCTCAGCTGTGGGACTTCCCAACAGCTAATGCCTCTGGCTTAGCTCTGGGAAGCTGGAGACCACATTCCGTTACCTTTTCCTGGGAAACCTCTCCTGCTTCCTAGAGCAGTACCTTACCTTCCAAACCATTAGGTATTTTGGCATGAGATGTCCTTGGTCTCTGCTGCTGACACATTCTGGGATGTGGATGTGTCTCAGTGTTCATGAAGCATGGTCAGGAACTTGGGTCTGGTCACCTCAAAGTTTACCTGAAGTCATTGGTAAATAGTTGAATGTGCTGCTTGAGGTGGAAATGCTCCAACAGGAAGAAAGGAAAGCAGGTTACACCCAGGATATTTTGCTGCCCATTTGGTAGGATGCTTACCTGAGAACTGGATAATATAGTTATACATTCAGTCCTTGGTAAGGGCTTTTTGGTTTCACCATCAAACCCCACAAAATAAAGTCCTCATAGCCCTATGCTGTAACAAAACCCATTTCTGCACGTGTGGACTGTATATTAAAAAAGAATTCTTAATAGAAAATGTTAATCCACAAAGACAATTGAGTATTGAATGATATGATTCCCATTTAATATAGATAATTTGAACTTTGATCTCAACAAGAGGCTCTCAAACACTTGCCATACACACTCATGGGACATGGAGAATAAAGGACCAATATATCTACTGTCATTTGTAATTGAACATCTTATTTTCTTGAAGTATTAATGGTGAAGTAAAGGTTATTTTGTTTTCTTGTGTGCTTAACAGATACCAAGCTTATACTGCAGCCGAATTACAGATTTTTATTTACAGATTTCAAATCCTCTCCAGTGAGACAATCAAAATGCCTTGATAGCCTACATGTTGCCGAGACAGAAATCTAAGCCAAAATACATCTGAATGAAGCTGTAAATGTAAGAAAACCCTACAGATGTGTGAAAGGAATGTTTGAAAATCAAGTGTTGCCAAATATGATTTCAAAATCCACTTGGGCCAATAAAGAGGAGGAAGGAAAATTAACAGCAATCAGGGAGTCTGTATTCTTAATGCTCTTATAGCAGTCTATGATTGTCAAAAAACATAGAGAAAATGCCTTTCTACAACACTAATAATATTTTTTCTATTTATATGGAATATAAATATGTCATATGACGTATGATATCTAGTTTCCAAACTTAAAAGCTGAATTGCATGCTGGCTTCTTTAGGAGATTTGTTTTGAGGCTGCCTGTGCAAGTACAGCCAAGCACGTGCTTCGGTGACTCACCGGTTTGTATGTGAAAGCAAAGGTAGGACAAACACTGGAAGGGATGCACACTTTTTTCCTCTTCTTATGTTATTACAGGAATCTCTGGTTAGGCTTTGAGACCCTCAGGTAGTCTGCACAGAATCAGGACCCCATGGACTGCTCACTGTGGGGGAGTAAAGGGTAAGGCACAAGAAGAGGAATTTGTCTGTCTGAACGTGGATGTCAAGCTGGGTACCTGTATCCTGCTTATGCCAGTGATCTGTGGCAAACCTGCCCTACTGTAAATCACAGACACACAGAATGGTTTTGGGTGGACGGAATCTTAAAGATCATCCCATGCCAACCCCCTGCCATGGGCAGGGACACCTTCCACCAGACCAGGTTGCTCAGAGCCCCATCCAACCTCGCCTTGGACACTTCCAGGGATGAGGCAGCCACAGCTTCTCTGGGCACTCTGTGCCAGAGCCTTATCACCCTCGCAGTAAAGACTCCTCCTAATATCTGATCTAAACCTGCTCTCTGTCAGTTTGAAGCCATTCCCCCTTGTGCTGTCACCCCATGCCCTTGTAAACAGTCTCTCTCAAACGTTTCCATAGGCCTCCTTCAGGTACTGGAAGGCCACAATTAGGTCACCCCAAAGCCTGCTCTTTTCCAAGCTGAACAATCCCAATTTTCTTGGCCTTTTGAACCCCACAGGCAGAGATTGCAGGGGTAGCAGCTCTGCTGGGGAAGGTGTGGAGGTTGTGGTGGACCTCAAACTGAATTTGAAGGAAGCCTGCAGTCACTGCACATGATAGAAAACACAGGCTGAGGTGCCTTAGGAGGAGCATGGTCAGTAACTATGGAAATTTGTTATCTGCCTGTCTGTACTCGGCCCTGGTGGGACCTCACCTGGAACACCATGACTGCTTTGGGCCCCCCAGTTCGAGAAGGGTATTGAGAAAGAATAAAAACACCTAAGCTGATGAGGGGTCTAAAACATCAGGGCTGCAAGGGGAGCTGAGGTTGTTCAGCTTGGGGAAGGCTGAGGGTGAGTCTAAGGCAGCTACAGCCACCTGAAGGGGAGTCACAAAGGTGATGGAGCCAAACCCTTCCCAGTAAGGGACAGCAGCCACAAGCTGTGGCTTGGGAAGGTCACACTGGACATTAGGAAAAGATCTTCCAGCAGGAGGGTGGTGCAGCAGCAGGACAGGTCACCCAGGGTGGCTGTGGGTGCTCCCTCCTCAGGAATTGACAGGATTTGGCTGAACAAAGCTGAGCTGACAGTGCTGGTTGGTGCCCAGCCATCCTGCTGTGAGCAGAAAACTCCAGTGCTCCCCTCCACTGTGAACATCAGGTGTTATTATCCCACCCAGCTCCTCCATCCTTCTCCTGGGTTTAGCCTTGTGCTCCTTCACATCTGAACATGCAACAGAAATGCTTTCTGTGGCTGCGCTCTTCTTGCGGTTCACACTGAGCAGGAAAAACAGATGCTGAGGGGGTGTGGCACTGCAATTAATTTCAGGTTTTCACTTAAAAAAAAAGAAAAAAGCAAATTTATTTATTATATCAGCATTGGAAAAGTTAGAGACCTGCCATTTTTTGTGTGTGTGTGATATTAGATTTGCTTTTAGAAAATTAAGATCCTCCAGTAGCTGACACACAGTAATTTGTGTACATGTGTGGTTTGCTTGGAGCTGCTGCAGCAAATTCTTAAATATGGAACAGCCAGAAAAATGCATTTCTTTCATTTTTTTCAATAGGCACTCCTACACTAATTTAAAAATAGTAAACTGGGGCAAGGTAAATATCACAGAGCCTGATGTAAAAAAAAAAATACATCGATAGAAAATAAGGAATAGAATATGTGATGAAGATTGACACTGCAAGTAAAAAGGGAAGAGGAAAAAAAATAACCCAGAATAACGGAAGATGCAAAGTGATTAGGGAGCACCAAGAGAGATGGGAATGGAAAGTTGGTGACAGATGAGGCTGATAAGGCAAAGGGCCTAAAGGAATTCCTCGCCCCAGTAATCACAAAGGCAGCAGAAGGCAATATCCCAGAAACTGGGATTTGTTTTCCTCAGGGAAGGAAGGAAAATGTCAAAAGGTTTTACTCTCGCACTGGAGTGGATAATAAGGCAATTAGTACTATTAAAAAGTTCTCAGAGCACCCAGACTGGAGTAATAAATCACATCCTAGGATTGCAAAGGGAGCGGGAGATGCTGGAAAGCTTTTGTGGGACAGTTGTGATGACTTACTGGAATGGGAATTACTGAGGACTGGTGTGTTTAATGAAGTTTGGGCATTTACAGATCTCTAAGCTTGACTGCACTTGACCTCAGGAGAAACTAGACACTGGTGAGTCACGGCTGTGTAGATTTGTAAGTGGCAACATGAACATATTATTAAAAATACATCATTTTAACATACATGCCATGGGAAAAGTACATAATACAAATGATTTGGAGTCTGCTGCACAAAAGATTTATGCAAATAATCTCTATTAATAGGATTTCTCAGTGCAAATCCTTTCTTGTCAATAGGAGAAGAGCAATGGCATGCTTATGATTTACTTTTCCAAAGGGTTTCCGACACTTCTACGATTTCAAATGGTGTTTTTCCCTACATTGATATGTACTAGAGAGGAAGTAACTGCTAACCTTTTGCAAAGCTCTGTAAATATGTGAACTATGCAGTTTCTCATCTGCAGGTTGAATAAGAAGGGAGAGGAATACAAATCCCTCATATGCTACACCTATACACACACACCTCCTCTTGGTCTCCACACCTTTGTATTGCTTGATGCATTTTAGAAAGAAACATGATTCCTTTATAATATAGTTTAACTGCTGCCAATAAAAAGAAAACAAAATAAAAATAATGGGCAAACTTCTCTGCTTAGTATTCTGGGCTGGTTGAATCCCGTGTTGCCCAGAGGAGCAAGATCTTGTTACCCCATCCATCCCAGGGACTGGAGCTGTGGGGGCTGCCCATGGTGGGGGTGGCAGGGTATGGACTGAGAGCCCAGACTCATCCTACTCCCAGCCTGGAGCAGCCTGAGATGAAAAAGGGCTGAAGGAATGAGACCAGGCAGAGGGAAGGTCACAAGCTGCAGAGGGTGTTTCATTTGCCTTCTCCTACTGCTGCATTTAGTTCCTTCCTTGGGGAGCACCACAGGGACCTCTGTTCAAAGTGGGAAAAAAAGAAATAAGGAAATGGGATGGAAAAATCGGAACCTTTTGAGGGGAGAAGCCTCTGCAGAAAGTGTTTGGATAAACCAGTCTGTCTCCAGCTGGCAGGAGGAATCAGCTGCCAGAAGATGCCAAAGAAAGGGTGGAAAAGATGCTTCCCAGAGTGCTTCCACAGCGCCCAGCACCAGCAGCACACCTCTCACTGGGCTGGCCAGAGGAAACCTGTCGCTGTAGTAGTGAGCACGGAGAGAAAACCAATACAGATTTGGTCCAGGAAGAAAGGTGAAGAAGTCCCTTTATTTAATTATATACCACTTGTTTTATACCTTAGTATTCTTACATGGTGTAAGGCCACTGGACCTTTGATCATCCACTTCCTAAAGTGACTGGTCAGTTCTCCCAACACCCATTTCAAAATATTTCTCTAGTCAGAATCATAACAATCCTACAAACAATCTCACAGGTGCGAGATAGCAAAGTTAGTTTACAAAACCCGTATCATTGTTTCTAATAGTTTGCATGGGAAAGACAGAGCTCTCACAAAATGCTGCAGAAAGCTGGAAAGTTTCTCTGCTAAAGCTTTTCAGCATCCACAGAAACCAGTGAGGCAGGAGCTGTGGGAACAACAGTCTGTGTGGAATAATCACCACTGGGAAAACCAGAGGAGCGTTCAGGGACACAAAGGGAAGGAAGTGGCCCCACCTACAGCAGCCACCCTGCCCAGGGCACTGACAGCACCTGCCTGAGGGGCTTCTCTCCAGGGCTTATGCAGACCCAAATCCCAGGCAGGTGTCAGTGGGACACGATCACCCCTGCAGGGTGGCCGACAGACCCTCAGAGATCCTGCAGTCCTCGTGTGGTTCCCAAGGCTGGGGGACCTGGTGGGACCAAAGAGCAGCTGCACTGCAGAGCCCACAGAGCAGCCAAGGCCACCCTGGACAGGACACCCCGAGCTGACCCTTGGGCAGGGCCCTGTCCTGCTCCCATCAGAGGAGCTCCCCTCAGACGCCAGCTCGGCCTCCAACACGGCCTCTGCTCTGCTAAGCACCTTCTGTGCCAGTCTGGATGTCCAAGCTCATCTTTGGTTGAATTCCAGCACTCAGGAAGAATAAAGGCATAGCTGAGTCCAGCTGGAATTATCTTTCTGAGGGCCAGAAAATCTGGTAGGGAGCCAGTGAGAGGCTGTGTGTGCCCATGTGTGTGCCCAAGCAGGCACCATCCCCTGGGGTTTGTGCACTGTGACCCACCTGAGTCCTCGCTTCACCTCGAGGTGTCAAAGTTAATTCCTGCTTTTCCACGCCATGGAACGTGGACAGGACACAGCCACACCCCTGGTGCTTTGCTGCTTCTCTCCATCTGTGGGACAGAAGCCCTGAGGCTGGCAGGGACATCAGGAGCTCAAAGCAGCTCATGCACCTTTATCTCAAGGGACAAAAGGCATCCCAAAAAAGCTGGTTACGCCTGTGCAGTGGGAGGTAACATCAAAAACATGACCTGACCATCCCTAAATTCTGACGAGCCCCCAAACAGCCTCACCTTTGTTGTTGTTGTTATTATTTTAAAGGATTCAATATGCTTCCCTGCAGGTGTTTTCCCTCTTGAATTCTTGAGCTCTACCCCAAGCCTGTCTCAGCTTTCCCACCTCTGACTGTAATTGTACCTCTCTAATCTGTGCAGTGACTTTCTGGGGGCTTTCTTGGGGCCTGACTCAAGGTTACACAGCTGTGCTGTGCCAGGGCTGGGCCTTGGGTCCTTGACACACAGGGAGCCGAGCTCCCTGGGGAGAGAGGCTACAGAGACAGGGAGAAAAGCACTGCACTGCCCGTGTTATGATGTGGGTACTTTGGGAAAGGCAAACAATCCTGTCACACCATGCTTTGCTCCTCAGGTCACACAGATGGGCATTGCTCCAATTGCTATTGACTTGGGGGTGACAAGGCAGTGGCCACAGCTGTCACCCCTCATCTTTGCTGCTCCCAGGGAGCTATATGACATGGAAAACTGGTGTTTGCTGAGTGAAATTTGAGCACAAGTATTTCTTCAAATTGCTAAAAGGGGTACCATTCCTGTGCAGCATGTATTATTCTCAGTTTAGGGGTTGGGTTTCTTCCAGCTTGCCTAGCATTGGGAGACACACACAGTCTTGTCTTCTCCTTGCTTATCCCTTGATCCCCTTCAGGACAATGAGCAGTGATGGACTTGATTTCCCCAGAGCCATTATCTAAACTGGAATGGTGGTGTGAGGCATCCACAGGTGTTGCATGGCTTTTCAAAGGCTGTCAGCACTTCTCATGGATGAGCAGCATGAGTGCTGACTGATCGTAGATTTCAGAGAGGGCTCCTGTTCCTCAAAAAACAGGCTCCATTTTCCACAGAAGGCAAATGGTGTTTTGTGCAAGAAGTTTTTTTCTGAAAAGAGGAGAAGACACACCCAGAGCCAAACACACACAGCTGAAGTGGCAGCATCAGTCCCACCTCAATGAGAAAATGCTCCTGAGTGACCTCCAAAATCAGTGTATTTTGGTTTTGTTGATTATCTGCACCACTTTTCCTAATCTCCAGCATTGTAAGAAGTAGGAAGTCTGTGTTATTACCCAGATTACCCAATGTAGCTTTCCTTAGCTCAGCAATCAGTGACTTAGGCCACTGCAAGCTCAATAAGGGATCAGAGGCACCAGTCAGTTAAATTCTCCAAACATTTTTGTTGGAACAAAATTGCAAACCTTTATCTCACTAAAAGAATTTACAGATTGCACATGACACTGATAAATAAGAGTATCAATTTAATGTCTGACAGGTCACCTCCCAGAGGACTAAAACCTTTGTTTGCAGAGGGATAGAGAGGGTTTTCAAATGGTCATTTCTGTCTCTTTCTTTAATGGAAACTGCCTATTTTGTGGCCAAGTGGTACAAAAGCAAAATAATTTGGAAGAGTTGTTATTTTAAAGCCAGAATCAGGTTCTCAGAAAATCTGTCTCCCATTCTTCCAGTAGGTACAAGGTTGTTATAAAGAGGATTATCATCAACTGCTCATCATGTCCATCAAAACAAGGACAAGAACAAATCAGCTTTGAAGTAAAGGAGATTTAGGATAGGAGATACAGAAAACTTCCTAATGATGGGAATCATGCAGCACTGGAAGACATAACCCAGGAATGCCCCTATATACCCATGACTAAAATCTGTATTGTTGCACAGAGGTATTTAAATCACTAAATCACAATGACATAAGAACCTTTAATCCTGGCATCTGCTATATTTGTAACTGAAACATTTTTCATACTATTTTTTTTTTAGATCCTGTATTAATATTAACATGCCAATGAATTGTATAAAAAAGTGAGTGGCATTTGCAATATCTTGCTGTGACCTAGAAAAGAGGTGGGGGAGCAACATTTGAAGGTGACACAAAGTTCTCAGTTAGGCTGAGCCAATGGAGAGAAAAGAATTCCCAGAAGTTTTGTCCAGTCTGAGAGTGAAGGCAGTGGGACAATAAAGCTGTGTTGGTTCTCATCTGTGCAAAATCATGTCCAGCAGATGGAGTGACCTGAAGTCCTCTGCACAGTGCTTGGTCCTAAATCACAGACAGCAAAGTCAGGGAAAGACTGGGACATTCCCCTGGAAGCTCAGTGTAAACCAATGTCAAATCACAAACAAGATGTTGGGGGACATTTGGAGTGGGTAGAAAATAGGTTCAATATTATGACATTTCAGTGCCATTAAGGTTTAGTGATTCCCCTGGAATGCTGGACCTGGTTCTGGTCAGCCTAATGCTCCACAGAGACCTGCTCAGAAGAGCTGATTTGGCTTAAGGAGCTTACTCAGATCTCTCTGCAGACAGGAACGAGCTCTGGCTCTCTCCTAGAAGATATTTCAAGGATCTCATGGTAGGTGACTGTTCTCCAGCATCCTTCAGAACAACCAGGTTTTCTCCCTTAAAACAGAAGCAGCCCTTTTTCTCTCAAGACACAGAAATGCAAGGCATGATTAATGAAAATTGTGAGAGAAACTGGGAAAAGAACCCAAATGAAAACTGAGGAAGCTGATTTACACAGGGAGCAATCAGAACTGTACAAGCTAAGGAAGCCAAGAGCAGGTAGGCCTGGCATTTCTGACTTTTTAATAATAAGACAGCAAAACCCCCCAGTGACACTGAGAGGCAGGGGATGAGAAGAGAGGAAGGCTGTTCCACACAATAAGGGGATGAAGTTTCACTGCCTTGACAGCCTTGCAGGATTAAAGAAAATGTCATCCTCTCCTCAGCTGATGGGACAATCAGCAGCTGTGCTGGAAGGGCTGAAACACAAGCAGCCCCAGGGCTTGGGTTGCTGCACTTCAGATTATGACTTCACTTAATGTAGAAGCTGGATTCTCTTACTTAGTCTTCTTGCACCAACAAGCAGTTTAGTCACTGGTTACCCCCTCACACGGCTTCTGTGTTTCTCCCTGAGGGCTCTGGCCCAGCTACCTCCAGACACAAAATATCTCACCCTCTGGATCATCACCTGTGATCTCCACAGTCATTTCTGAGTGAGAATATAATTGCCAGCTGTGCAGAAGGAAAAGGGACCACAGGGACAAGCCTGAATGTGCACCTTGGAGCAAATGATGAGACAGATTGCCATGAGTGAAAGGCCACCCGTCCCCTCCCTTCTCCAGTGAGGCTCCAGCCAGGCCATTACTGCAGAGACACACCAAAATATCCTGGGTGAGAAACAGTGCATACACTCATTTACAACATCCCACTGACTCTGGGGTGGATCAGCTGTACCTGGCAGAAATCTCTCTAACCTGCTGCTACAGGGTCTGGAAGATGAGGCTGCTCAGGGGTGTAAGGCTCTTCTTCACCATCCTCACCATTAGAGCATTTTCCTGGTGCAACTGGATCACTTTTTGTCATGTCTTATCCACTACAGCCATTAAACACAGATAAAGAATCACAGTTCCAAATACTACATGCTAGAAAGCCCAAGGTTTAAAGTATCTTCCCCACATTTGCTACTCTCAAAGCATTGGCCCAGCCACCCAGGATGCAGAACCACATAAAAATGCTGTCAGCACTGGGAAGGTTGTCTCTCTCTTAACTGTAAAACTTCTGGAATCTTCTCCTTGGCCACACCTTTTCCTGCTATTTGACCTAGAAACACAGGGTGCTCACAGCCACTCAACAAACAACCCCACCAACCCCAATCCTCTGCCTACTGCACATCCTCTTTTAAAAAGGCCACAATTGCTCCCAGCTGTGAGAGCACACCCACCACTCACCTCTCTCTCTCTCCTTCCCTTGCTCCCTTCAGCTCAGGTGGTCCCTGTATTTTACAGCTATTCCAGACCCCACAGTCTCCAGCACAGGCACCTGCATAAGCACTGGCAACAGGAACCAGAGGGGATATCACATTTTGTCTGTTTGAAAGCTCCCTCCAAACCTATTTGTCTGCCCAGTCCCCCCTTGGCCCCCAGCACACACCCACACATATCCTTGTGTGTGGCCCACATTGTTTCTCTTGTACCTACACCACCTGTTTTTCCTTGTCATAAAAGGAAATGTGGTGGATTTGCAAAAATGGCAAATCATATCAATCCTTATCTAATTTTTAAACTGCATGGAATTATAAATCACCTGATTGGTTTAGTTTTCTTTATCAGCAATCACAGGAGTGGTGATTGTTTCTAATTCCCTGGCTCCACAATTCCCTGCCTCAGCTTTTAACAGAAGCACTATATTTGTCCCCTTCTAGTCTTCTTTAAAATAGGCACTAAGCTTTCTGAGCTTCTCAGCATCATCTGCCAATTTTCCTACCCATGGAGTAATTCTTCCCTTGTTTTCCCTTTTTGTTACTATAAAAAATACCCTTAAAATGCCTTATTAGTATAAGCAAAGAATAGGAAAAGTATTTTATTTTGTGCTTTAGACTTTCTGATTTTGTCTCTGTATGTTCATGCTGAGGTTTTTTTTACATTCATTTTTAGATATTTGACCTAGTTTCTATGTTCTGAACTCTCCCTTCTTGCACTTGAGATCACAGAAGAGCTTGTGATTTCATAGATATCTCCTACTGCATTTTCTATCCTTTCTACACACTGGGATATTTTCTGATTCTGCTGCCACAGTCTTTTGTTTATTTATTTATATTTATTTTTAATGAACCATCAACTCGTTCTGGAACTCTTTTCTTCCATGGATTTGATTCCCAAAGGAATTTATCTTCTATATTAAGTCTGCTGCCTTCAAGTCCTTTGCCTCGAGGTTGATATTATCTTCTCTGCATTCCCTGAGGCTTACAAATCCTGTAACTCTCTCACCAGCATCGTCCTCCACTTGCACACTCCCGAGTTGTTCCTCTCCCATGATAGGAACTCCCAGACTCCAGGATCCCCACCTGGGAAGCTGCTTTCTGTACTGCTGCCTGGAAAAATGCTGGTGGCACTCACCAAGGGCTGTGCCCTACTTTTTCATGTCCCTCAGAACTATGAGGGTGGTAAAAGACCCTCTCAAACCAATTAGCTCTGTTTCTTTGTTGAGTTTTTTTTTAAATGACTCTGCTATCTGCTCAAGAGTGAGTCTCCTCTCTCAGAATTTCTTAGTTAGGGGGAAGAGGCAGAATGTAATGGATGTGATTTTTTACCGCATCATTTCCTGCTACCGCTCAGAGATCCGATTTATCGTGCTCCACACTCTTTGTCTGAGAAGGGATGTGTGCATCTGCTTTTCCCTCGCCAGTTCCTATTTCTCCTGTTCAGTTCACTGCTTTCCATTTCTCGCTGCTGCCCACAGCCTCATGCAGACCCTGCAGAGCGTCCTGGTGGGAGGGGAGGGCAGAGCCCTGCCAGTGGCTGACCCTTCCCTGCTTGTGAGACACCAGAGTTGCACAGAGCAGTAAGTGCCTCTTTGCAGGCAAGACCTCTAAGGGAGATTACTTCACCCTTCCAAAAAGTCACATAAATTAGGCAGTAAAATTTTGCCCAAACCAGCAGCCATGACTTGACTATCAGGACCACTTTATTTCCCATTTCTTTAATAGGCAGCTTTTCTTCTTGAACACAGACCGCTTAAAATTTGAGGCTGAGATCACGCTGGATCACTCAGTTCCGTCTGATTCGATCTTGTCATCTTCGCTATGAACTGTCCCTGCAATTTGAAACAGAAACATCACAGCTACATTAAATACCAATAAAATTATGTGCAAATACAAAGATTAACTCGTTCTAGCTTGATTTTTCACAGCATGATCCTGTCCTCCTCATCCACATAAAAATTATTCAGCCGCAAAAGGCCCTTGAGCATAGCATGACATTTACAGCATCTCCGAGTGTTTCTTGTTTGTTTCTCATAAATTTCCTTTGGTAATAACTTAGTCACTCAGCAACACTCTACAGCACACACATACATTACATGATTATCTCATATTTTATACAACACACGTTAAAGTAATTAATTTTCCCTGGCAAATGTCATACCAGTTAGTTCATCGTTAGGAGCCAAATATTTGTGCAACCATTTGTTACAAATATATGCACAACCACACAACACTTCAGCTCCCTGGTATTTATTAAGTGTAATTTAAAGGGACACTGTCGAGGCTGCTACAGTCTCAACTTTTTGAAGATGAGACTGTAAAATGGTCGTTTTTGTTTCAGTTGAAGTTCCCTTAAATATTGAACCTCGACTCATTTATTTATTTGTGAACTAACCTTGCTACAGCATTTAGCACACAAAAATAAATATGGTCTTGCTGTGGTGTGGAACGTGCTGGTGACCAGCAAACGCCTGGCATAGCAGAAGGGTTTCTTCTCTCATTTAAACCTTCTTTATCCTTTCATTGACAAGATCTGGAGTTTGCCCCATCTTTAAGGTAGAAATATAGCAAAATAGGTACTTCATTCAAAAAAAGAACTGATTTTAATCACAAGCTCAAAATGAACTCCAGGTGAAGAGATTTCTTTCTGTGCTATCACAGGTTGCCTCCAAACAAAGAGACAAAACCCCACCAGGACAGCAGCTTGGATTTCAATGGATGGAAGGCAAGTTAGCCATGAAGCATGAGGATCAGTTGCCTTGAAAAATACATTTTAAGGGCATGAAACCACCTCTGATAGTGAAGTCTGCTTCTCCCATCCCTGAAATTAGGTCTTACCCATACTCCTCACACACTGATACAAAAGCAAAGCCCTTCAAAGTGCATTTAGAGAGAGGAAGAGCAGCAGTGGAGCCGTGCAGAGAGAAATCATGCTCAGAGAGTCGGCAGGCTGAGCCAGACATCTCCATTCAAGCTAACAGCCCAATAAATCCTATTCCCTGCAGATCACTTATTCTTGAGCACGTTCAACCAACAGGTTTGGAAAGGAGGACCTGACACTTTTCTCACTTATTTTGGCCTTCTATGAGAAAAGCAGCAGTGAAGAAAAGAAGCAGAACAAGTGGGAATGAGAAGGGGCAGGAGGAAGCACAAACCTAAGAAAGCAGAAAGGCAGGGGAAAGAAATATTGAGAAGTATTGAGAAGACAGGAGAGGAAAGCAGAGATGAGAGTGACTGGAACAGTGCAGCACATTGGTGAGAGAGAATTCTTTTAGGTTATTGTGCATTGCTACCTTTTATTGAAGAGAAGAGATGCACTCAGACTGGAACAGGCAGGGAGAAAAGCAGAGCAGGGAGTTCAGGAGAAACATGAACTATCACACAGGCAGAGTGCCAAAAAGTCTGGTTCACTAAACTTGGCCGAAAGCTGAAGGGAGATGTGATTGCTATCTGCCATTATGTAAGGAGAAGGCACTGGATGGCAAAAAAAAGATACATTATTCAAAGGACAATGCCTAAACAAGGATCAAAAGGATCTGTTTCCCAAGAATGCCCTTAGGCTGAAAGTTAGAATAAAGTCCTAATCAGCAAAGGAATTAGGTTTGGGGTAAACCTCAATTCCTAACCTATTCATAATTGACCGATTTCAGCCGGTTTTGAGAAGCTGGTATTGACCAAGACTTTTGATCCATACAGATGACCCAGCTATCACTGAGACAGGGCTTGATTAAGAAACAATTTCTGGTGTAGTGCCTGCAATTGCCGATGTCTTGGTCTCTGTGACAAAGAGGATTACTGTCACTCCTGTTCTGCTATTATCCTGGCAGGCTTCACCAGTTTCGAGACCACTGCTTGGAAACCCAAAATGCACTTGCTGCTTTGATAACTTATACTGCCTTAATTTTTTTTCCTATGGACAATGAGCTATCATGTTTGAAGCAGAATGGATGAGTTCTCAAAGCAGCTTTGATCTGTCCTAGATCCTCAAAGCAGCCTGCAAGAATAGCTTGAAAGCTTTTTATTTAAAATAAGTGGCATTTCCTCCCCTCTCATTTTGATTGAAATAGATGCTGAATGCAGGGCAAATTGTACTGTAAGCCTGATCGTGAAAGCAAGTGTAATTCTAAACCAGCCTTGATCAATAGCAGTTTCTGGTAATTGACTGTAATCTATCTATCTATTTATTGCCATGGAAATTTTAAACATTGTTGGTGGAGGTTTTTTTGTTGTTGTTTTATCCATCAGCTGCAAAGATGAAGCCTGAAAATGGAGGATGGGAGAAGAGGGAGGAATTGATCAGTCATGCAGCCTCAGCTGATGGCATATCCTCAAGGCAACTTGCGAGACTTGGGGAAACGCTGACAGAATTTTCCTAGGCAGAAGAGAGCAGACTGGTAAGTCTGGCTGAACAGAGCCAGGGCTGGGTTTCTTAGGGGCTTGGAGCACCTCCTTGGCTGGATGAGAGAGCTTTGATAATGGGCATGGAGAGTCAGGCTACTGGCAAATCACACCCCTGGTGAAAAGGAGGAAGGGGTATTGACACTTCTGCTGAGCCAAACCCCTCATTTTTGTCGGAAAGGCAGCATGAGAGGAAAGCCTGGAAATGTTTGTGACCTGCATGAATTTAGTCCTATCGACATCTCAAACAGGTCAGGAGTGAAGGAAGGAAAATTAAGGATGGTCAAGAGGGAATTAGCTGCCTCCCTCCTTTATTGTGCCCATGGGTGCAGCTCCCCATTTGTTCTGCAGTGTCTGACAGGGGTCTGGGTGCTGCACTTGAGTGACAGCAGCATTTCCCTGACCTTCACGGGACTGTCTGGGGGTGGTTGCCCTGTTGGGCTGTGAGAGTCACTGTGCCTCCCTGCCTCGGGGGCTTTGTGTTCCCGAGTGATTTGTCCTCACCCTAAAAGCGATGTTATCTGGAGGGAGGATGTCGTGCTTGGCTCTTGCAGAGGTGACACAACTGGGAGGCCTCAGCTGCACTTTGACGTGTGGTTACGTTGCTGCCAAGCTCCATGTTCGTACTTCATTCCCATCAGTGTTAGGTGTGTTACAAGCTTTTCCAACTCTTCCCAGCAACTGCTGCATGCTGTATTAAATGCATGACTGTAGCTTAATTGAGAAAAAAAATCTACATTCCACTCTGAATTAAATTAGAGGCTTTTCTGTCAGGTTCGTTTTACCAGTGTGTCTGCATCTCAAATCAGCCCACATAAGGAGGATAAAGAGGAACTGAACAGCTACTCCCTGCTGCAGATCTCACTGAATATATGCAGCGGGGGCAACTCAAAGGTATCTACCAGGCCCAGAATATTTCTCTTTTCATGTACTTTCAGAGGTGTGGGGGGCATAGGAAAGCAGCCCCTCATAGTCTCCCTGACTTCCATGACACAGAAGTCAGGCTGATTGCAAATATCCCCTGAGAAGCTCACACCTTATGTAAAAGAGCTGGGTATCAGATGAGTAGGAACTTCAAAACACTTCAAACAGGTGCAGTGAAGTGAAACTTGCCCACTGAGCTTGTTCTGTGAGACAGAGCACTTCTTCCATCAAGTTTCCAGAGGCTGAGGAGTTTGTGAGATGGGGTAAAATGGGGTGGGGACACAAGGACAGGAAAACCAGCCTGTTGCAGGGCCCCTCACACACAGGCTGTGCCAGGGAGGCTGCACCTGTGGGGATACTGTGCCTCCATCCCTCATCCCTGCCCAATACCTCTGTCCCCAAAGGGCATGGCACATCTCATTGAGGGGGCTCATGTGCAAATGTGCCTCGGTGGAGCAGGCTGAATTGGAGCAATTGGCCATGGAAAGGTCATTCCAGATAAGGAAACCTCCCAGTGAGACCCAAATGGCTCTAACTGTTTTTCTGTTCTCCTATCCCCCACGGCATCACCAGGAGTAAAAGGTTGCAGGCCATGAGATGTGGAAATTCACTCTTTCCACTTTGCCTTCCTGGGGCAGGAGGCAGCTGCAGGAATAATACACCAAGTATCCATGTGGTATGTGGCCAACACAGATCCGTGGCCACAAAGGTGCCAGATTTTCCCCATGTGGGTTGTCTGGAGCACTCCACAGCTGCAGCCCAGGAGTGTGGTCTCACCATTGTTTTCTGGCCACTGAAGAATTATCTTCAAGGGCTACGTGTTCATTGACTGGTGAAAACAAAATGAATGAGGTAATAAAAGACATGGAAAAACATAAGGAATCAGTATTTCCAGGACTGTTCATTGATGGTAGCAGCTGACCCACAGTGCACCACAATGAACAGCCACATTGGGGTTTGCCTTCCTTTCCCTACACGAGCTGGCCACAGGCAGGGCTGTGTTTGATTCCCCTAATCCAATCTCCTATATGACTTCTGCAATGCCTCTTCAATATTTTCCTAAGACAGGCCTAAGGAAGAGGGTATTAATAGGTAGTAATTTTCCATTCTTAATTTCTGGTACCTAATTAAGCGTATGCCACAGTTCAACTTCGGGTCAGGTTTTAGTGTGCTGTATGATGATCCATGTAGGATCATTATTCACTTTAAACTGGGAAGCCTGGGAACAATCTCATTTTGGGCAGCACAGCCTTAACATGACCTGTAAAACCAGTCCCAGGAAGAGGATAAATCACACATATGACAGAAGCAGAGACATGTCCTCACAGAGAAGCAGCACTAAATTATGCTGATTTTAGTCAAACCTTCCTGGTCTCCTCTTCTTTCTAAATTTTCCTATTCTAAACTGACACAACTTCATCAGACCTGGCCTTCCACTCAGACAAATGGACTGAGCCTGGAGCCAGAAGCATTTGGTCGGAGTGAAAGCCAGTATTTTTTTTTTTAATTAAGCTTCTTTGGAAAGTTTTGTCTGGCTCAGTTTACAATTTGTACTCCCCTGCTCATTTCAAGTTTGCCAGTAAAACTCAATCCCAACACAAAGACACGAGAATAGCTGTCTTTTTATCACAAAAACAGTGTTTTCCATGTTTTCCCCAGCTTTAGCTTCCCTCCTGCTTTCTCCCTCCTTTGAACTGTACAACTAATGCAGTCCTGTGTACATCCACTGCTATCATCTGCAGAGTAGTCAGAACACACAGTTAATTTTCTACTGCCAACTGCTTACTGTTGTTGTCATTAACAATCTTCATTTAATAAAAAGCTTTTATCAAAATTGGTTTTCCTGCAGTACTTTCATTTTTCCCAGAAAAGGCATTAAAATTAATTTGTTTTCACTCAGTCTGTACCACTGAGTGAATACAGCAAGGAACAAAAAAGATAAACATGTGAGAGAAACCCCAAAGAGAAGGTAATGTAGAAAGAAGCAATTGTGTTCTGAAGTAGATTATACTCTTTTTTTTTTTTTTTTTTTTTTTTTTTTTTTAAAGAAAAAAAAAAAAATATAAAATGGGGGAANAAAGGAAAACAAAATGATTGAAGACTGGGAGAAAACATCAAATTTCAGTGGTGGTTCAGTGCACAGGGAATATGCTCCCCTTCTCTGCAGCTCCCTGTGGCTTCTTTACTTGGGGAGGCAGAGGTGCACAAAGATTTGACCTTAGGGTTTAGGGACAATTCACAGGATTTTCTGCTGGAAATGCACTGGACTCTGCTGATACCCTGCATTTCACTGACCTTCCTCCAGCAGGGCTGCTGTTCCCTTTGCGTGTTTTTCAAATGCAGCCTCTGCCCATACTGCCTGAAACCTTGGAGCAACAGTTTATTATTGGTATCAGAGGGGATATTAAGACATTTCAACCACCCTGTTATGCAATGAGCCACAAAAACTAAACAGGAGATACCAATTCCTTCCTTCCTTCCTTCCTTCCTTCCTTCCTTCCTTCCTTCCTTCCTCCCTGAACATCTGGCAAAAAAACTCCAACAAAACAATAAATCAACCCCAAAATAATTTTCCCTCAACTCAAGTTTCAGAAATTGGAACATTTTTGGCTAAATTCCAATTCAGAGAGCAAATTCTGCGCAAGTGCTCCCAGGGGACTGGACAGGGAGTCCCTCCCAGGCTTGCTCAGACTGAACACATGGCCCATGCTGTTCCACGAGCCTCTGCTTGAGGAAGGAGGGATGACATGTTATGGGAATTTCATGGTCTGATGCATCATAGAGTATGAAATATGGCAGGGGAGATCCACTCCATCCATGAGAACAAGGACATTCAGCAGCTGAAGTACAGTTCCTCTGAGACAGGGTGATGGCAGAACAGAATCGCAATATTTCAGTTTAAGTGATATTATCCATAAACTAATTTTTCCGTAAAAAGCAGTTCTAATTAAAAAAAACCCCATATTAATGAACAGCTTTACATAAAATGGAGGAACATAACATAGCACGCTTGCTGTTCTCTGGAATTGGCTTTGGAAGTGATCTGGAATGCATCCTCCCTTATTAACAAGGAAAATGTTACTTCCATTAAAGAAAGAAACAACCCTTCCCCCTGCCAGCCATCCGTGAGAAACTCTCACTGTATTTTCTGTTTGAAATTTAAATTTTTGCATAATACCACCCACTGAACAAAATGAATGTGATTAAAATGATGGTTCCTCTAATTTTCAATTAAAATGTATTTTAAATGTTTACCTTTCCACACTAAATGCAAATGCAGATGCATAGTGCAGTGCTGGGAAACCAGAAGGTGTAAACCCACTGACCCAGTTTCGTCATCCCCGTGGACTAAAATGCAAAAAAACCAAGCAAAAAGCTGTAAAAGCATCCCACCTCCCCTCCCCCAAGCCTGACAGGGCCCCAGAGTAAAATGTGCTGTGTAAAAGTCACAAAACGAAAAACGTTAAAAATTAATTGGTGCAGAAAATGGCAAATGGGGTGGGATTTGTCCCATCTGTGACCCCAGTTCCAGAGGTATTGTGGGAGACACCATGTCCAGGGAGGTCACTGCTCCTCACCAGGTGGAAGAGAGCAAGGGGACAAGGTAAAGGTTTGAGCCTGAGGTAAATTTTCACAGAATCCTTTAGGTTGGAAAAGACCTCTGAGATCATCAAGTCCAACTTCTGACCAAACACCACTGTGTCAGCCAGACCATGGCACTGAGTGCCACGTCCAGCCTTTCCTTGAACACCTCTAGGCACGGTGACTCCACCACCTCCCTGGGCAGCCCCTTCCAATGTCTAATGAGCCTTTCTGTGAAGAAATCCTTCCTAATGTCCAACCTAAACCTCCCCTGGCACAGCTTTAGACCATGCTCTCTCCTCCTGTCACTTGTTCCCTGGGAGAAGAGCCCAATTCCCACCAGGCCACAACCTCCTTTCGGGGAGCTGTAGGGAGCAATAAGGTCATACCAGAGCTTCCTATTCTCCAGCTCTGGAGAGATTTGTGATGAAAAAGGACACGAATTTTGAAAGATTAAATAAATGGACATAGTATGTGCTAGTGTTGGATTTAATATGTATTTATCATTCAGAAAATAATGATGAAAAATAAATACTATATAAATATATGTTTCATAGGTATATTTTAGCTATTATATATTTATATATTATAGTATGTTTATATAATATAAATAATAGGTAATATATAATATTTGGATATATTTCTATAATTATACGCATTAATTAATGGAATATATAAAAATTGTAATGAATTTATTTCTACTTCGCTACCACTGACTCCAGGCCCACCCCGCTGCACCCCCCGCACTTGGTGGGGCCGGGGCTCCTGCGGAGGAAAGCCGGGACCGTCCTGCATCCCCCCGGGCCGTATCCCGGGATGGAGCAGCCCGGGATGGAGCAGTTCGGGATGGAGCCGTTTGGGATGGAGCAGTTCGGGGTGGAACAGTTCTGGACGAGCAGTTCGGGATGGAGCGGTTCGGGATGAGAGGCCCAGGATGGAACGGTTTGGGATGAGCGGTCCGGGATGGAGCGGTTCAGGGTGAGCAGTTCGGGATGGAGAGATCCGGGATGGAGCGGATCGGAATGGACAGGTTCGGGATGGAGCGGTTCGGGATGGAGCAGGTGGGGATGGAGCAGTTCGGGATCATCGGTCCGGGATGGAGCGATCTGGGATGGAGCGGTTCGGGATGAGCGGTCCGGGATCACCGGTCCGGGATGGAGCAGTTCGGGATGAGCGATTCAGGATGGAGCGGTTCGGGATGGAGCAGTTCGGGATGGAGAGATCC
>VZTH01005362.1:69231-112594 GCA_013397815.1 Aleadryas rufinucha
TGCGCCCCTCCCCGCCCCGTGACGTCACGGCCGCATGACGTCAGCGGCGCGCGGTCTCCGGGCAGCGGCGGCGGCAGCGGTTGAGGCGCGGCCATGGCGCTGCCGCTGCTGCCCGGCTTCTCCCGCCGCCGCGACGTGAGTGACCGCCCGGGCAGCCTCCTGCCCGCCCTCCTGCCCGCTCTCCTGCCCTGCCCCGGGGCCGTGGGAGCCGTGCCGGGGCGGCCCTGGCGGTGGCGGGGCCGTTCGTGCCGCCCCCGGCCCGGCAGGTGGAGCCGAGGCGCCCCTGGGTGCGCTGAGCTCCCCTGGCCTCAGCGGCGGGGGGAGGGGGCTGTGCGGCAGGACGGGAGGGGCTGAGGCTAAAGCTGCGCCAGGGGAGGTTTAGGCTGGACATCAGGAGGAGTTTCTTCACGGAAAGGCTGATTAGACATGGGAATGGGCTGCCCAGAGCGGCAGTGGAATCACCGTCCCTGGAGGGGTTTAAGGAAAGGCTGGACGCGGCACTCAGTGCCGTGGTCTGGGTGACACGGTGGTGATCTGTCATGGGTTGGACTCGATGATCTCAGAGGTCTTTTCCAGCCTCATTGACTCTGTGATTCTGTGGTCTGACAGCTGCTCTGGGGCAGTTTGAGCTCCTGTTGCAGCTTCAACAGAACAAAACAGGGAGAGACAGATAGCCTCTGCATAAACCAAAAAGGCTTTGCAGAGCAGACAGTGCCAGGGATGCTGATGTGCTGTTTCAGAGTTCCCAATACTATTAATACAGGCTAAATAGACAAGATGGTATTTTTATCATAGCAAAAAAAGAGAGAAGGCTGCCATCACTTCTTTAAAATTTTTCATCAGGTAGAGCTAGGAATTCACTGAACACACTATTGTAAAGTGGAGCACGGGGTAAGACAGGATTCACGCACAGCACTTTAGCTGGTGCCTTCAGGAGGCAAATGAAACAGTGTATTTTAACATTCTTAATAATGTTAAAATATCTGGAAGAGAATCTGTCATTTTCACGCTATAAACATGTTGTGGCCAAGGTTGCCAGAGAAGCTGTTGATGCCCCATCCCTGGAGGTGTTCAGGCCAGGCTGGGTGGAGCTCTGAGCAACCCGGTCTAGTGGAAGGTGTCGCTACCCATGAAAGGGGGTTGGAACTGAATGATCTTTAAGGTCTCTTACAGCACAGGCCATTCTATGGTTCTGTGATAGACAGAACACAGACACAATCAGAGCCGCCCAGGTGCTGGTACAGGGAGCATGAAACTGTAGAAATATGTGGACTCCCAGGCTTACTTGGTGTGTCAGCACTGCACAGGTGTGTGCAAACACAGCGCCTCTTGCAAGAGCAGCCCAGCCTAGAAACAGTGAGGATCTTTCAGGCAGCTTCTCCCCTGGAAACAGCAGGCTGGGTGCTGTTGTTTGAGAAAGTAAAAAAAAAAAAGGTCTGGTGGTGACTACTCAGTCTCTTGCTGAATTGAGATTTGTATTGTTAAGGGTTGGTTGTGTGTATAACACTTGAGGTGGCTGCTGAGTGGGCATATCAGCAACACTGGAATTGGTGTGTGCATTGGTACCTGCTGGCTGGAAGCAGAATAGCTCAGCTCAGTGATATCTGTGGCTTTTTTGTTCTCCAAAGTTCAATTTAACTTAATTGATTTAATTTAACTTGGCATGCTTGGGAAGAGTTACTAACAGAGAGTGTTGAACACCCCATGCTGAAGTGCATAAAGTGAGTATGTTATGAGAACTAAAGGTGTGAAAGCTGTCACAAATGGCCATGAGACAGCATTGTAAACCCATGGTTACACCCTTGCTTGGGCTCCAGATTGCTCTTTTTGTCAATCCTTGAGACAGTGGAGTTAATAATGATAACTCACCTCCACAAATGACAGCCTGAGAACAACATATTTAAAGAAAAAAAAAGTGTCACTGCTATAGATAAAATGAAAAGGAAGAAAGTATTTCTACCTGTTAGGACACTGAGCATCACCATCAAAGCCTCTTATTGCACAGAAACAACAGTGGCAGAGCATTCCCTGAGGAAGGATGCAGAGGGGACAGGGGACTGCTCTTCCAGTCAGCCCTTGGTTTATAATTATGGGTATTAATTCCACTCATCAGTGTTCAAACTCCTAGTGAAATCCCCTAGTCTCTGCCCCTAATGCTTCCACCTGCCTCATCTGTAGGCCCACAAAAGGCAGTGGAAGAGGAGTTACATGTGTGTTTTGTCTCCCTTGGATGTGTTTAATAAGGTGGCTGGGCTGCCTCCAGAAAATCAGAGCTTTAAGGTACTGTTCAAAATCAAAATTACAGTACTTTGTGTTCATAGAAGTCCATCCATCAAATAAACCCACCTCACCTCTTTCAAAACAGAAGTCCAAAGATCAGCTGCTCATCAGCAGTTCCTTTCTTTTTTTTGTTTGTGGGTGATGAGGAGATCTAACAATACAGGTATTTTGAACACGCGGTGGAAACACAGCGTATAGTAGGTTTGCTCCATTACTACAAGAAAAAGTTTGTGCATTTGGAGCCTGGACTACATTAGGGATGGCACTGGTTACAATATAAGTACTCACTTTATTAGTGTTCCTGGTCTGCCTCCCATTCTCAAAAGCTGATGCTCCTTCTGATACTGGATTGATGTCCTTGCCTATGTCAGCAGCTGAGGAGGAGGGTGAGAAGAATATTCATGTGGGTCAGGTTTGCCAAGTGCTGGCTGACCGGTGTATTTTCTTGCCTGAGGTTTGAAATCCCTCTCAGAGAGAAAATTCCGTGCAACAATTCTGCACGGCATTTCTTAGAGAATCGAACAATAAGTTTATAGATCCCAGGGGGAAAATACATCCTTGAAAAACTGCAAAAAATTCTGTTGCAAACTTCAGTGGCACAGCAGAAATTCCACATCTTCCGCGTTTATTGCAGAAGCTTGGAATTGCCCTCAACTGTGCTACTGTGGCTGTCTCTATGTTTCCTGCCTGAAATATTTTCTTCTTTGTAACCCACAAAATGGGACATTAGTTTTTGACAGAACATTTGCCAACCTCTTTAGAAATAACTGTGCCTTCTGTCCTTACTTCTTTCCCTGGCCATCTTTCCTGAACCTCTTCCACTACCTCCTGCCCCTCAGCCCTGCTCCCCCAGATCTCTGTCTGCTCACAACCCCCAAAATCAAATCTTTCTGTAGCTGCCCCTCATGGTTGCATTTTGGGCCCTTTCCTTTATCCATCTGTTGTCTTCTCCCAGGCAGTAAGAGCAGGCCAGAATCACAGAATGGTTTGGGATAGAAGGGACCTTTAAAGGTCATCCAGGCCAATCCCCCTGCCATGAGCAGAACACCTTCCACTGGATCAGGTTACTCTGGGCAGCCTGTCCCAGTGTTTCACCACGCTCATTGTAAAAAATTTCTTCCTTATACCTAGCTTACATCAGCTCTCTTCTCATTTAAAACTATAACCCCTTGTCCTATTGCAAGGCTCTGCTAAAAAGTCTGTCCCCATTATTCTTACAGTCCCTCTTTAAGTACAGAAAGGCCACAATAAGGTCTCCCTGGAGTCTTCTCTTCTCTGGGCTGAACAACCCTAACTCTCTCTGTTATAGGAGAGGTTCTCCAGCCCTCTACTAATTTTTGTGGCCCTCCTCTGGACCTGCTCCAGTAGATTCATACCTTTCCTGTACTGATCCAGGCTATTGGTGTCAATGCACCTTGTTTTGTAATGTTTTTAGAGGGGTACCAGAGTTGCTGGGAACAATGTCTCAGGATGTTCCTCCTTTGCCAGTACCACTTAACCTCTGAACATCCTGAGACCTCTGCAGCAAGATGAGGATGATAGAAGAGTTGAAAATCAGTCACATGAATTTGACTGGCACAGTGTGTAGCACTTGCATTTTTTTCCATCACTTAGTTGAAGCAGCCAGGAGACTGTATTGGCAGCCTAGAATAGTTCAGAAATGCCAGAGTTCATCTTGCTACAGGGTTTGAGCAGGACATCCACAGAGCAGCTGCTGTTCTCAGGGTGGGAATTACAAATGGATACTGGGGAGAGAACTGGGCTGCCACTTCTGCCATAGCTGCCTGTGGGACTGAGTTACAAACGTGGCTTCTGAGAGCCCACTGAGGGCTCTCCCATCACTCCAGCTGCTGTGCTGGGAGATCTCCAGCTGTGTTTGGTTCAGCTGGAATGTGCAGCCCCCTGGGGAGTTTGCTGTGACTCTCTATTACAGAGCAAGGTGGAGCGAGCACGAGGCAGCGTTCCCCAAGGACTGCAGGGGCTGAGTTTGCAAAGCCAAGAGAGCCCTGACCTTTGTATTAGTCACTATTGAGTGGATCCTCAACATCTTTCAGGCTCACTGCACAGAAAATGTCCAGCTTTGTTCAGCAGCTCCACAGCCTGTTCAGCTGAGGTGCATTAGCACAGCAGACACATTCAAGCTCTTTCCCTGCTCTCTCAAAGATTTCTTTTAGAAGTCATTTAATGTCACTGTGGAGGTAGCATGATGTTCTGTCACTATTTTAGGCTAGATGTGGTCTGAGTTCATTAGCTGAAGTTTCCCAAATGCAATTTTTCTCTTTTGTGATCCTCAATTATAACTAATCTTTTTGTTAAACTTCCTAGTTTTGTCGTTGTTATTTTGAGTTTTTTTAAGAAATAACTGTACAGACTTTTAGAAGAGATTGTTTTGTCTATGGATCAAGGTGCTTTTTGGAAGAAGGGGATAAGTAATTCTGTGATTAGGAATCTAAAAGAATCTTTTTGTCAAACCCTAAAAAGTTACAAAAATGACACAAAAGATTCTTAACAGAATTGAAGCTGTTTCATCATGTATGTTTCATATAAAATTTTAAGGGTGTTGTGATTTTAGCCCTAAATTCTGGAAATTCCAGCAGGGTCAAACCTGGATAACTTTGATGAACACCTTGCCATACCATTGCTGCTAAATCTCAGAAACGTATGAACAGCAAATGCTTCTAGAAGAAGCTTTGAGGACATGAAAAGCTTTCCTTTGCTCAGGAAAACTGCCACTCTCACTGTGCTGTGCTAACTGTGCCTTTCTCCCTAACTCATGCCTTGGTAATAGAGGGAAAATAATTAAATACTTGCTGTGCCAGAAAGTGGATCTGTTCTGTAGCACCTTCAGTATAAATCAGATGTTTCTGCCTAGAAAATTCCCTTTTAAAATTCAGCTTGACTGTAGTTTTTGTACATTTGAACTGATAAATGCAGAAAGCTGCCTCCCTTTCTGATTCTCCCCAGCTCTTTCTCAGCTTACTGAGGAACAAAATTATTAAAAAAGCAATAGAAGAAGAAAGGGCAGTTCAGTAGCACCCACAGGAGAGAGGAGAAACCATCCCAAGGGCAGATGTGTTACGAAGCAGGTGCCAGCCCCTGTCAGTGCCCAGCTGTTCCAGATTCCAGGAGAGAACCTGTGCTCACTTCTTGTGGGAGAGGTGGGATGACCACATGAAGCTCTGCTCCTGATGCCTAAATGTCAGTGCTCACACTGAAGCATGATATTTTATATCACAGCTCACAAAGCTGTGCTGATATGAAATATTTTATTTTGGGCATTATTCCTGCAAATGTGTCTGGTTTGAGCAATGCTCTGTGGTAGGGGGACCCCTGAGCTCCTAGTCTGCATACAAGCATTTCCTTGTATTGATTTTCTCTTTTATTCAGTAACTCTTGTTCTTGAGTTATATCTTGAGGAGTACTTTTCTGTTTCCTTCGTATTATTCTTTAAATTATGGTACTTCCTGCATGCTCTTTTATCCATCTTTGTTCAAAACACTGCTTACCTTTTAAGTATTTCCTTCGGGGATGTGCTTCCATAGCTCTGATTGTTTCTGTCCCCACTATGTGAATCTTATCTCCTTTGCAATGACTGTTTCAAAGGCTGCTGGCTAGCTCAGCTTTCTTTAACCTAAGCAAGGGTATAGCCATTGATTACCATGGTATTAAAAATAATGATTTGTAAAAATAGTAAGTATTCTTTTTCATACTGCTGTCCTTGCAAAAGTGGTGTGCTAAAGGACTTTAAGCAAGGTTAAGCTAAAGCAGTGATTGGGCTGTTTGTGTCAGCAGCTCTCTGTCCTGTGCCATTGGATTTGGAGCCCCTGGAGGCAGGTGAGCAGTTCAGACTGTGACCCCCAATGTGCAGGAGTTCCTATAGACCAGTGTTGGTTGTTCTGTGCCATGAGGCTGGTTCCCTGCCTTTCAGATTCCTGACTCTTTCATACTGGCAGAATGAAATAACTGCTTGAGTACTTGCAGGTTTTGCAGCTTCACTGCTTGCATTTGTTCCCAGAACTGCTCTGCTGGGCATGTTTTAGGTTGTCTTGGAGCACTTGAATGTTGCCATCATGAAAAAGGATTATTTGTACCATTTTTTGATTTATGATATTAACTTAGAACTGTCTACACCTTTTGGGGGAGCAGTGGTTTACACATATGCATGTGACAATCAGTGATGCCCAGTCTTCCAAATGGAGTGGGGAGGCAATTTTGTCCTCCTGCTGCTTTACTGACATCCTGCTCTCGTGCTGCTGTGAAAAATTTTGCTGTCCAGCCTTTTCCTCTACCCAGGACCTTTACGGTGCTCACCCATAACATCAATTCCTCCTACTTCAGCCTCATCTTCCCTCATGTTCCCCCAGTTCCAGGCCGAGGGAGGGCACAGCTCTGATGGCCTCTCTCTCCCCTTGAGGCATGTGCCAGGGTGCAGTGGCCCCTCTCTGCTCTCCCAGATAAAGTATTTTGAGGATTTGAGAGGGCAAGAAAGGGAAGAATAGCAGAGTGAGAGGAGCTAACAAATCAGGATTGCTGCTTATGGAAGGAAGTTGAGTTTTCCATTGGCTTTTCCTATTTCCATGTCCTCTCCTACAAGACTGACGTGTGGGGTTATTAGGGGATTGCTCCCCAAGCCCAGCTCACACCAGGTAAGTCTGTTGGAGGGAACTGGCCAGCAAAGCAGGCAGCTCATTAGGAGGGACATTCCCAGAGACAGGAGCGATATTTATGTGAGCCCAGAAGCTTTTCTGTGTCACTTGAAGACTGGCTCCAGCCCCAGCCAAGAAATTTGAGTGGGCAAGATGGTTTCCTTTGCAGTTGGTTGCTCCTATATTTTTAAGCACTGCATCCTTAATTGCCTGAAAAATTAGTAATAATACAGAGGAATCACTACAGAGACCTTCTTTTGAAATACTCCCAGAGAGAATGAATGTCTGTCTTTTGAATCAGGTCCAACCTCCCAAAATTCAAGTGTATTCACTAGTACTAGAGGAATTTATTTTGCACTCGGGGATGCAAGTGTAAATAAGATATTTGACATGAATAATGAGAGCAGGCTGTTCTCTGAGTGCTGCTGCCCTGTTTCCATTTATCCTCTGGAGAGCTGTAGGAAAGGCCTTTCCCCTCTACCTTTTACAACAGTTCTTGGGGGTGACTTGATTCTTTCTGTACCATGTGCCTCAATCCTTGTTGCAGGGAAAGAATGTGGGGGATGAACATGTGGTACCATCCAGTGTCTCAGCCTAGGTAAACTACTGGAATATTATTCCATTTTTGTCTACAAGAGTTGCAAATTGACCAGTGAAAAATGTCACTTCACTTGCAGCATTCCAGTTGTTCCTGGTTTTTAGAGTCTGTATTAAAAGTAAATATAGAGAAACTTTTGCATGATTAATCCTCCTTGCCTAGATGGTTAGCTATTATGGATTTAAAAACAAACGCAGACAATTTTTTCTCCTCTTCTTCTGAACTTTTGGCAGATTGGGAGAGAAAGGTTCCACAGATCACAGCACTGTGGTTACAGCAATAATGTTCCTGTGCTGTTTGAGGATAAACGTGGAATAGGAGGTGAACTGTTACCTGGTCAGACCCTGAAACCTACAAACAGTGTGTTTCCTGAAGCGATAGGAAGTGATGCTCCTGCTTGGATAGCATTTGATAAGCAGGTTTGTAGAAATCAATTTTTTTTTTTTAATGAATAGCTACAATATGTCAGTGTATAACAATGAAATTCCATTAGTCAGATATTTCAGAAGATTATTTTGTGCATGCAAAAAAAGCTCCTGGATAGACAAAAAGAGTGGTAGCAGGTATTTTTTTCGTTATATTAATACATTGGACAATTAGTATAAACATGTATCATGCCATACAGCAATATATAAAAATACTTCTGTATTGGAATACATCTCCTACAGGATGTAACAAAAACAAGGGAGTGGGCAACATTCCTTTTCAGGGAAAATGATGGCAGTAAAGGAATTGGCAACCTGGTAAGAATGAATGTAAGGTAAATCCCAGACCAGGAGAAAGTGTGCACGGGCACTTGGGAATCATTAAACTCAGTGGAGTGCTACATGCTTGGGATTCACTCATGCCATCATGCTTGCATGCTCCAAGTCCTGTTGACTTCTGTGTGATTTGTTCATGTGTGATAGAGTATGTCTGATACAGACACAGGAATTTAAAATTAGTGGGTTTTGGTTTTTGTTTTTTGAAAGAATGTAGTGACACCTTTAAAGTTAGAGAGTTACCAAATAACTGTAACCTGTGATGTCAGGAATTTTGTAGCACATTGTTGTTTCTTTCCATGTTTAAATTTACATTAAATTCTACTTAGAGATGTTTCATTTCTAAAGCAAAAAGCCTACAATCAGGGAAGGAAAATGATCCAGAAAAAGGAATCATTCAGCAGATCACAGAAATGTTGCATGACTAAATGATTATGGTATTTAAATATTGGGAAGAAAGGCAAATCTCATAATTTTTGCTTTAAAAGAGAAGCCATGCAGGTAATTGCAGTACAATTACACATTCATCTTTGGCAGACCAGAACCACAACAAGAAAATGTAAGGCTTGAACAGCTCATGTGCCTTTGGTTGGCTTTGCCTCTGAGATCCCTGGTATTGCTTGCACAGCAACGTGCTCAGGTATGAACTGGTCCAGTGTGCCCAGGTGTAAAGGCTTCAGCCAGACCTGGACTTGCTTTTCCTACTTCCTTCTTGGAACAAGGAGGGGTGTATTGGCTTCTCAGGGCCCTGTGTATGTTAGCAGGCCTTGGATCCAAGTTTATGGAATCAAGGGGTTCAGTAGGAGGCAGAGGGACCTTCCACTGAGCACCAGGCCCTGGCCTTGGCTGGTGAGAGGAGCTTGCTGGCCTTTGGCCATTCCTGGTCTAATCAATGTGTGCCTCCACAGGGCAGTCCAGGACAGGAGTTTGCAGGTTCGGAATTGGCCTCTGGGGGGCTCCTGCGTTTGTAATAATGGAAGATTGTTACACGGTACTTATTATCCAACTAATTCAGCTTCCCCAGTTAAGAGCCTGGAATGCAGCTCTGTCCTGTGGTGCTGCAGTCTGGGACTTAGCAGAATGGATTTAATGAAAAATGGTTTGAGTAGGTGTTTATCTTTTGAAATGTGAGCTGCTTTCTTATCACTTTGGCTTCTAACTTCCAACAGTATCATAGTAATTGGAAGAAGGACAGGCATAAAACTTCATTATTAAGTAGGCTGAGAAGTAGTTTTTGCCATTTTATTTGCCTAATAGGAAGCAGGTGTCAATTTAATTTCTTCTACAATTAAGTACACACACAAGGCCTCCTGGGCTTGAAATGATGTTTATAATTTGACTACCACAGGTGCCAGGGAAACTTTGTGGCACTTTGCAAAGTGCCACAGAGTTTATTCATTATTTGTTATTTTTGGTTTTCATACATAACACTTAATTTTTTAAGGAGGGGGTTGAGAACTTTGTAGTTCTGTACTGCTGATGAGACTCAAGTTAGGAAGTGTCACATTTTGAGTATTTTTAAGACTAACCTTGCTTCAAAATGAAAAGTAAGTCATCTTCATTTCTGTTCCTTCCTCTCCTCACGCTTCCTGAATCATCTGCTTTGATCTGCAAACTTGCAGTTGGTTGCTGCATATATTTCAGTCATACACTAGCATGTTGATAAGGGTATAAAGAGAATAAAGTGTGAGTGCTAAAGAACCTGCACAAACTCCTCAAATGGAATAAACCAGGGCATAGGTGGATGCTCAGAGAAAGAAATAAATCCAGTGTATTAAGGATGTGATTGAGCTTGGAGTTCTGTGCAAACAGACTGCTTTGCCAGGCTGTTGTCTTGTGAGACAACTGTTCTCAGAAGAGATCATTGACAAAATTAAGAACAATTACTAATGAAACAGAGCTCTTGAACAGTAAGTATGTTTGTTAAATGTCCCTACTGTAGTGGGACTAGCAGAATAGGGACAAGAGGGTACAGAAGTTTCCATGTTTCCAGTGACTTCATGGCTCAGCAGCAGCTGAATGGGGAATGAAATTCTGATCCTTGTCAGCTGAAGCCCAGGATGTTCAGACTGTGGATACAGTGGTTCCACCATAGTACCTTTTAAGTCCCCTGGAGTGTTCAAGAGATTTATACAGGGCTCTTGGTCATCCCAGAGCAGTAGCTGGAGGCCAGGAAGGACCATTTGGTCACCAAAAATGCCACTCTACACCAGTGTTTAGACAAATGGAAAGAAGAGATGTTGAAGGTTGATAGAGTTTGTGTTGCCTCTGTTGTATGTCAGATGTTTTGTCCAGTGTTTTTGTGTTTGATACATGAAACAGTGAAATCCACAGTTAAAAAATGTGGAGAAGTATTAATTTTTAAATTTATTTTCGAGTCTGTACATTGTCCAAAAATTTGCATGTTATACTAATTAAACAAACTATAACTGAGTTTTCTAGATTTCTTTGTGTGAAGATCTAATGCCATCAAGTTTAACAGGTAATGGTTATGTCATTTGATTTTGTAATTTAAATTTTATTTCTCTAGTGGTGGAGGATCACAGTGCAGGAGAATGGATGCCAAAAATGTGTCTGTCATACTGTTCGATGGTTGCTGAAAATCAGTGGGATCTGAGCCTTTGAAATAATTTCTGGAAATAGAATTATTCTTATCTTGTGCTTAACCTGCCTGAGAGAAGGGAATGTGGCTGAGAAGGCTGAGCAGGACACAGGGTGGCTGTTTGTGTGCGCTCCTGGGCAAGCTGCTAGCTCTCTCTCCCCAGATGTAGAAAAGGAGGTCGTTCTTCTCTATGAGGTGTTACAACATCTCTGTCATCAGTACTCATGGAAGTACTTTGAGATTCCCAAAGGCACGTGCAAGAGGAGTGCAGACTATTAACCAGTGTGTTCTGTCATGCAGGGAACTCAGCCAGCTTGCTAACATTTCGAACATTTTCAACTCATGGTCTGTTAGATGCTTGTTGAAACATAGGGAACAGCTAAATTGTCTTTTTTTTTTCAATGCTTCAGGTTGTCAAATGAATCAAGCGTAAAGGTAGTTGAATTTATTAAATATAACCAGTATGGAAAATAAAGTATAAATTAACACTGATTTGACCCAACTGAGTTAAGAGGGGACAGGACAGAGACCTCTTTTAATTAATGCCTTCCTGCACATACTTACCATGGCAAGCATCCTGCTAGATAATGCACTAGGAAGTAGATACATCTTGCATGTTCTCTTAACATTGGTGTTGGTGGCTAGAAAATGGTACCAAGAAGTGCAAAATTTGTGCAATGGTGTCCGAATATGAGCTGGAATCTACAGTTATGAGGGCCACTGATCACCTGCCCTGTGAAAGTGGATTTTTTTGCATTATTGCTATTACAAGAGACCATGAAGAGCAGTTGCTACACTCTGTGAGATTTCCCTGCTCCCTGAACTGCAGAACCAGGTAAGTTTTGAAATGCCAATATCGCACAGCTGTAAATGCCTCCTGAAAAATGTCATTTCTCTCTGATAGTCTTCAGTACCATTCATTTGAACGCTTGCAGGATCTGCTTGAAAAGAATTCTTTCCACTTACCTTAATGGTAAAGCCATTGCTGTCATCATGCACTGTATTTTCTAGTAATTCATGGAATAGCAGTCTAAAATTTGCTTCAGTACCTAGACAGCTCATTATGTTATCAGAAATGCTTTGTTTGGAAGATTTTCCAAGCAACCTGCTGATAGTTTTGTATTTGATTTATTTCTTTACTTTAGAGTTCCATCTCTGCTTAGATGTTGTGATAATAAAAATGCCAAGCAAAGAATTTTAAATTTATGTGCTTTAATGTGGATTTCTGTTCTTACATTTCTGAGAAATATTTCTACCTGCTGAAATCCATACATTTAGTTACTTACAACCTATACAAGTTTATTTGACATATTTTGCAAGTGTTGGAGATTTTGCTGGTTTATATTTGTTTATTGTTTTTAATAGGCGTTGAAATTTGATGCCTATTTTGAAGAAGAAGTGACTGAAAAAAATCAAGAGCTGTATAGAATCAGACACTGTAAAATATATTTCTACCTTGAAGATGATACAATTCAAGTGACTGAGCCCATAGTGAAAAATAGTGGCATAAATCAAGGTATCTGCTTTTATTGGCACCCTTTTTTCTCCCCTTTATATCTTCCTTCAGTATAGTCTTGGTCCATTCCAAAGGATATGTAATGTGAGTTCTTATAGCTAAAATGGGATGTACATGCACAGCTGTAATTGTCTTTTCTTGTTACAGGTCATGATGTGAACTTTTTTGTTGTCTTAGTTTCTCAAGATACGAGTTTTGTAAGGCTGAATCCTCTCCCCCTACTCAAACACACAATTTCTTCTCTAATATAGTAGTTTGAAATCATGTGGTGGTAAGATCTTTGCCCGTGCTGTGTCACTCCTGCAAAAGCAATTTGTGTTCTAGATCTCCATTCCTGAGCCTGGCTCCTCCCATCTTGGCACTGACAGGGAGCTCTGTAGCAGCAGCTCTGTAATTGTTCGTGAGCTACTGCAGTGTCTCTGCCATTATTGAAGACAAGAGTCTTTTGTGCCTCTGGCTTTTGGTTCTTTTATGATTAAAGCGCCCTTGGCACAGTAATTCTTCCTTGATGCCTCTTAAGTTAAGAAGCTGCCTTGCCTCGGCGTCACATCCCTGCACTGGGAGCAGCCTGAGGACTTGAGGAGGAGGGTTTTCTGAGCTGATTTACTGGGGTGTTATTGGACTTGGTTTACGTTAAGAAAATGCGATCTAGCGGTCAACATCCTGTTGCAGAGGGGGAACACAGCTGCTGCTTCTTGCTGTTCATGGGTCACTGCCAGAATTAAAAGTTTTCAAGGGATATAATCCAGAGAAGCAGGATGTCTTGGGATGACTGCACCTCCCAGTCCCCAAAGATGTTTCGTACGTTTTATACATTCTTAGCACAACAATTTTCAAAAATAAGTTAACCATTTAACTACCCTGTTTTTTTCCCTGATCAGCAGATGCTATCAATTTCTCTGTCTACAGAATAAGATAATATTTAAAGGTGTTATGTGTATCATTACTGCTGGGACTGGGACAAAAATTGCCTGTGAATCTCTTCTTAAACTGATACTTCAGGCGCTGCTGTCCCAGTGTTGAGTAGTTCTTGCCAGAATTTTTGTAGGCTTGTCAGCAGGGACTGATTTTGAATGCAGTGAAGCCTCATCCTACTCCTACCTGGGCAAGTGCTTTTTCGTGTGAAGAAAAGCATGCTGGAGCTCTTTGCCTTACCCCTCCCTGCACCCATATGTAAGAGGTGGGAGACATCATCGGGTTTAGGTTTTCTTTGACTTGTGTGCCCCAAGAGTGGGAGCAGCTGCTTCCAGGGTTTGTGGCTTAAAATGTCCACTGACAAAGGAAGTACAGAGTGTCAGAGATAATGCCTTTGAGGGGGAAGGTGGAAGCCAGATTCTTTAGAGCAGGATAAGGCGAATTCAAAGCTGATTCCTTTGAAGGAGTTATTTTCATTGTCTTTGTACTATGGATTGTGCAGGCTGCGTCTTCAGCCCTGATGTTCCTGGCAGTCTAGTCCTGTTCCTTTGGTGACAGGAAGGCTGCAATTTCCTCCTGTTTCCTTGGTTGTATCTTGTGTTAATGATTGTTGGAGTCACCTTTGATACTGGCACTAAAATTAACTGAATGGTATTAGAGAGAAACAAGAATTTTCTGAGTCTTCCATGCAAGGATGTTTTGAAAGTCTCTATGAGATTGTATGAGTACTTCATATGGGATAAATTTGTATACCCAACTTATTTAACTAATAGATTCAAAATAAATGTTCCAGGATCTCCAAAGTGCACTTACTTTATTTGTCTCTGGTACCTGGGCTGGTAAGGAAGCTCTGGGTATTGGTTGTGTTTAGGAAGGAAGAAAAACTGTAGATTGAAAGGCCCAAGGACAATTTGGAATGTGTTTGGGCTTCACAGTTGATGCATAGATATGGGGCCTATACTTTATCATAAACATCTACATTAATATTCTTGTTGTCCTAGAGGTCAATATGATGTAGAGTGAAAGAGGTGATGGAGATGCCTATCAGAGGATTCTCTACTCACATGCACTTGGAGTTTGACTTCATGCTCCATAACTGAAGACCAATGACAAAGTTATTATGTTAAAGGCTCTAAATATTTGTTGTTGAATACAGGCAAAAGCAATGTTTCTTAAAAAAAACAAACAAAACAACAAATCATTAACTGCTAACCTATTTCCATTTTCAATCAAAAATTGTCCTATTTCCTCTTGTTATAATTCTATCTATCTATCTATCTGTCTTTCCTTCTATCCATCTATTCATCTATCTATCTTATATTGTTCAAATTCTTTATCCTGACTGAGAAGTTCTAAGCCCAAGAACAATAGAGTGTAACTATCTGCATTGTGAAGCTGGTAAACTGAAGGACAAAGGAATAAAAATCTTACCCATGATCATACAGAAAAGGTCATAACGGGGTGAGGAGCTGAGCTGAACTGAAGTTCAGGATCTTGACCATTTTGCTGCTCTCTGCACATCTGCTGAAATACAACTTTTCAGTTAATTAAAATTCCAGAGATTTGTAGAGGAGAGGTCAGCTGTAGGAGAGCTTGGGTTGCTAAAAGGCAAACTGCACTGAACAAAAGAGCACAGGTGTGGAGATGTGCGTGAAGAAAAAGGGGTGGGGACATCAGGAACAGGATGAGCTTGGTCTGTGTAAAGAACTGGAGAGTTGCAGTGGCAGGAAAGGGGTTGTGTAAAGGAGGAACAGCAAAATCCAGTGATGGATAAAGTAGAATTGAACTTTTGTTGAAGGCAGAAGGTGGTGGTCACCCTAACTTGGATATTTGCCCTGTCAAAAAGGGTGTCAACCAGACAGCTGAAATGGCTGTTTTCAGGAGGCTTCTTGGAGAGGAGGTAGAGCTGTGACAGGGTAGATCAAAGGTAGATCTTAGCTTGGCTGGTTAATGCCTTGAGGCCATGGGATTGCCAGTGCTTGTGCCTTAACCCACAAACGAGACTCTGATGGTGTGAATGGGTGTCCCTGGGAATGGTGGGATTGGAGAAATGCAACAGTTTCCCATTGTACTCCTGTAGTGCTCGTGGCTTTGCAGAAAGGAATTTGGAGAGGCTTGCAGACTGCAGGAATATCTGGTGAATGAACAGCAGTCAAAGAAGTTAGAAGAATTTCTAAGTTCAATTATAATTTTACAAAAATAAAACAAATTAGCTTCAGAGAAAAAACAAGCCAGAAAATGTGCTTTTACCATTGATCAAAATCTCAAAGCAACAAAGTAAATGATCTGTGGGAAATGTTTCAGTGACTTTAAAAACTGCTTTATGAAATTGGCTGCTGTACTTGGACATGAATGTGGACTTATGAGGTTGCTGCTAAATAACTGAAATTTAAACTTCTTTTAATTTTGGATACTGCCTTGCTATTTGGAAAATATTAGATACATTAGAAGAAATCTATACTGAGGAGGGAATGCAGAGACCTTGAACTTGAGAAACCAGACTGAGAGCAAGAAACAGCAGGACAATCACAGTGCTCAAGGCCCAAGTAAAGATAAGGAGAGAAGGACAGTAAACTTGACCACATAACAAACTCCAAATGCTTCTTCCACAGCCAGAATGATAATTATTCTTTCAGTATAAAAAAAAATTCTCCCATAGAGAGCCGGGCTAGATATGGCAGTTGCAAGTGTTTTGTACATCTAATTCCCAGTTAACAGGACTGTGGCTGGCTGATACTGTCTTATCAAAAGGTCATTTCTGTTCCCATGGGGTTGACTGTAGCTTCCAGTGCAATCCAGACCCTGCAAGCCAGAGCAGAGTGGAGCAGCTGGCTGGTTTCCCCAAGGTCAGCCAGCTGAAAAAGAGAGTGGAGCTGCCTCCTGGCTGGGTTCCCAAGGCCGGCTGGCTGAAGAGGAGAGTACAAGTGGGAAAGTGAAGTTGCATCAGCTCTTCCAATATAACAGATTATCTAAGAGTTTAAGCCTCCCCCGAGGCCTTGAAATAATTGTGATTTTGCCATATTTGATGGTTGCCAAATCATGACCTTGCTGTGTTCTGAGAAGGGTGAATAAGTGAATGTAAGAAGCCTCCTTGTTTATTGGGATGGACTCTTTGTGTTGCAGGAATAATAGTGGTGGCTTATCCTCCTTTCTGTTCAAGCAAAGTGTGTACAAACTGCAGGTATTACTCATTTCTCTCCTCTGTCTAATGCACTCTTGAGATGTGCAGAGTCAGCTGTGCTGAGGAAACTCTGGATACCACAATATTTCTTCTGCAGAGCAGAGAAGCAGCAGAGACCAAATCATTTGCTGCCCAGCTTCATTGTCAAAAGGCCTTCACTACTAGTGAGATCTCCTTAAGCATCTTCTGGGGTTGCCATATAATCTGAAGCCCCAAGACAGAAGAAGATACACTACAAATTATGTTGTGTGAGCTCAGTGCCACCACCACTGTCAGAGAAAAGCAGTACCTCAACTCCCTTTCCAAGTGCACAGTAGAGCAGAGCTTTAGTCTGACCAGATTCAAATATTTAAATCAATGCTTGGTGGTGCAGTAGAATGTCCTGCTCAATAAACTGACAATCAAAGAGCCATCGAGAATACAATGCATCCTGAGCCACCTGAAAACTGCACATCCAGATGCTCCTCTAACAGCTTGCAACAAATTTCTAGATGAAATTTATTATTTTCCAGAAGGAAGAACAATTTAAAAAATGATGAGACCTAACCTCAGCTGATCAGGTTTTATTAAATTTCAAATTCAACATTATGAAGTGCACCCTCTACATGTGTACATCAGGCACAGTGATACCTAATAAAAGCAGAGGATTGCTAGAGATGTTATCTTTACAAGACATTTTCCATTAGGAAAGAAATTCTCTCTCAGAACAAGATGGGAATGTGTGTTTCACCCTTAAAAGTGATATGGAAAACAAGCTGAGGCTTATTCACCAAATCTGAGGTGAATATACTCTCTGAAAACACCTCATATTAGAAAAATATCAACCATTACCTTTTAATTAAAGTGATGATTCAACAGAATTTGCATGCTCTGACTTACCCCATTATCTGTTGATTGACTTAAGGATTAGCCAAAATCAGGTAAAATATTTTGAAGTATGTGGTTTTGTTAAAGCTAATGCAATGCAGTTTTTCATCATGCTAAAATATGCTACTTCCCACATTTTCTAACAGATTTCATGAGGATACATCCTCAATAGGTGTATAATATGCTTAAGCAGATAGAGGTTAAAGTCTATTTTACAATCAAAGGCCAGCAACCAGAATGTTGGATTTGGTACATGCGAAACATCAGGATGATGAATGGGTCTTAAATAATTATTTTAATGGGAACATAAAATAAATCTGCTTTGTTGCTTTATTCCTCTGAAAAATTGAGGATATGTTTTCATTGTAGGAATTAGAATTTAATGAACAACTCTGATAATGTAGTAAAGAAAGGTATTTCATACAAATTAGTCCATAGGGAAATAAAGTGAAAAATAAAGAATTTCCATGGACTAAACTAGGAATGAGGCCCTTCAAACACCAAACAAAGCACACAGTGGTATCTTTCTCCCTCCTGCTCTGTCTCTCTTTAATCCCTCTCTTCCCAGGCCTCCCTCCACCCTCACCTACTTCCAAAACAAAGTAGCAGTGTTGGAAAATCATCAAATGGGATTCAGTGAGAAACCACAGCAGATACACAGCTGAGGGCACTGGAAAGAGATCCAGTGGGCAATAATGAGATAGACCTTTCAGCTAATTGTGCCTAATAGTCTGTTAGTGTAGGAGTAGGCTGGTGCTGGAATTATTTTTAGTTTGGGAATTTTTGCATGTTTACTGTATTTGTCTTTAAGTTGTAACACTTTTTATAATTCCTGTAATTTCAAAGTCATTGGGAACCTATGGTGGCAAGTAATTATTGTAGTATTATGGGTTGGTGGTTCCTATCTGGTCTTAGCTGGTGGGCACACACATTGTAAAGCTGGTGTTACAGAAGTGTCTGGCTTGGTATGCCCAAAGAGCCTGAGGTGGAACACTGGACCATCTTTTTATTTTCTTCAGGGTATTTTTACACAACTATATTGAGGTAATGATGTGGCAAAGCTTTACTATTGTCCTTCTTGTTCTCTCAAAATGTTGAAAGAAAGAATTTAGTCCCAGCTATGCTGATCTGCTGTTCTTTGCAAACCCAGAACAAATCAGAGCTGGTCATACATGAGCTGCATACCTGTCTTTAATGTATGTATTACAAATTTGGGTAACCCACTAAGGCTGCAGCTTTTAAGTTGATTCTAAAATTCTTGTAAGTGATTTCTAAAATATTCGTAGTATCCCTAAATCACTGAGGTTGGAAGGGATACCCTAAGATTGTCTAGCCCATGCCCCTACCCCAAGCAGAATCAGCTGGAGCCAGATGCCCAGGGCCATGTCCTTTTGGGTTTCAAGTACCTTCAAGAATGGAGATTTTGAAACCCTTTTTGGCAGCCTGTTCCAGTGTTTGATCATCCCCACAGTGAAAAAATGGGTTTGTGTGCTCAGCTGGAATTTTGTATCTTTTAATTTGCTCTCATCCTGTCAATGGGCACCATGGAGAAGAACCTGGGTCCATCTTCTTCATTCCCTCCCATCAGGTATTTATAAACTTTGATAGGTTTTCCCCACCTTGAGTCATCTCTGTTCCAGACTGAAAAGATCCAGCTCTCCCAACCTTTCCTCATACGAAAGATTGAAAGATGTTCCAGTCTCTTGCTCACAAGCAGTGAGTACTTTTAAAGCATCACCCCATTCATCAATGTATTTGAGAGTTGTCAGCTGATTGGCCAATAGAAGTTTATCTGTCTTTTAATGTCTTTTAATCTTTAAAATGTAATCAAATGCAATGCTGTCAGGATAACAGTCCTTTCATTTAAAGACCATGAATAAGAAAATTTGAGTGTGTGATTACTTTATCGAAGTTAAAATATCTCTCCTTCTCTCTTTTTCTTTTGGATAATGTTCCTGTTAGACTGTGGGCTGTGAGGTCCTGGCTCCGTGTTTTTGAGATGGATTCTTTGCTTCAGACCAGCAATCAGCCCAGCTCACCTCTCTTGTCTCTGCTTTCCATGTGCTCCTTGAGGAAGCTCAATTCAATGTTCCTGCCTCCATGCTTGATAAATCACACTTTTTTCCTTGCTAGGGCAGTTTATTTTCCCTAAACTTTGTTCTATAGGGATCCTTAGAGCAAATATTATTTACTCTATGAATTTATTCCAACTGTTTTGCAGGAACTATTGTTCGGCGGCATCAGATTCCACTTCCACCTCCTCATCAGGATCAGTTCTATACTATCCATCATTTCAATATCAACACAGAAGTAATCTTTTATGGCCGAAGATATAAGATTATAGATTGTGACCTGTACACAAAAAACTTCCTGAGGAAGATCGGAATCAGAGTGAATCCTCCTGCAAGCCGTCCGGATGACCCGTACACCACAGAGCGGCAAAAGGTAACGGGAGGCAGCAGGAGTGAAAACCTGATTTGAATGCATCTTAGTAATATGCATTACATAAATTATTTCTTTAGTATGAAATAGAAAGTAGCTATTTCAGCATAGTAAGTCTCAAGAGAATACTTGGATTTAAAAATTTTGGTATGTGACTCATTGTACTACATCAATAATTTTCTCCTGATGTGTTCACACACCTTTTAAAACAGAACAAAATTAATTAGGAAAAATAATATAAACCTTTCAGTATTAACCTGAAAAGAAAAAAAAAAGTGTACCTATTACATGTTCTACTGGAATTTACATGTTCTACTTGATTTTGCTTGAGCTAATCTGATGATAATAAGCACTTTTAAAGTGTTTAAAAGAAGATCTAATTGGAAATATGGTTCCAGCACACCCATGGCTTTCTGCAGACTCCTTTCTTCCATTCATATGTTATCTTTCATCTCTACCCCTTCATGTTTTTAACAGCTCTTTGCATGTGTAAAGCAAATTGTTTTGCCATACAGAACCCAGTGCTCTGCAACTTTAAGACTTGTGAGGTTTTATTTGGTTCCCTCTTTTGTAAGCGTATGGGAACACATATACACAAACATACACACCTCCAAAAGTCTCACTCACAACTCCTAGATTCTATGTGGATTCCCCTTTGAAGGATTTGGTTTGTGGGGTTTTTTTTGTTGGTTTTTTGTTGTTTTTTTTTTTTCTTTTTTTTTTCCTCTGGGAGTAGTAATGGGAGTGATGTTTACTGTTGGGAATAATGACAAGTTTCTTTCAGTTCTGTTTTTCTCCATTAATATGAGTGCAGATGGCACTTGACCTGACTCTTCGTACTCTTGGCCCACAATGTGCAGCCTGTTGTGACTGATTCATCCTGGTCCTCTGAAAGCACCAAATACTCCCTGTGTCTGTGGCATCCTTAGTGCTCCCAGTGGGAAACCTGCTGCAGGTCTCAGCAGCAGTAATGGAAGGTGACTATGACTGAGATGTGTAGGACAATTTCCATGTCTGTCAGGCACCCTGAGGCCAACATGTTGGTTTCTCTTCATTCATGCTGCCAGGCTTGTGCAGTCCCCCAGTGAAAGCAGCATTTGTAATACATCTGGTTCTGTGTTGTGGTGACTCAGCCTGGCCAGGGGTTTCTTTCTCTTACTCAGCCCCTGTAGGTAACAGCTGTGTATATAAACACATGCTGAGTTGTCTTGATACTGTCAGACTGTGTCAACATTATGTGTGGTACTGCATAACCCACTTAGATTTTGGGGTTTTTTAAACAACAAGCAAAATTCAAGTATTGGGTGTATCTGTGCCTAAAGAGAATGGAGAGGGGGAAAAGGTTTGAGAAATAAGAGCATCAGAAGACAAAAAATGACTGAAATCTATGTCTTCAGGTTCTCAGTTGCTGAGGAACTATTGAAAAGTTATTTAGCAGATTCTGGCTGCCTTATGCTTTCACTTTTCTGTGCCTAATTTGTGGAAGGTAATTTTTTTTTTTTGATTGCTCTGGACTACTTTGAGTGAAATTAAATTGGTTTTCACTGGACTCCTAATACATGGCCAGAAAATGAAGGTATGAAGGAAGGTAAGGAATGGGATGAGATAGAAAATGAGGCCAGTGAAAAGTGCAGTAAACCATTTAGACTCATATTTCACAGAATTACAGAATCATTTAGGTTAGAAAAGACCTCTGAGATCATCAAGTCCAACCTGTGACCAATCCCCACCTTGTCAACCAGACCAGAGCACTGAGTGCCACATCCAGTTGTTCCTTGAACACCTCCAGGGACGGAGACTCCACCACCTCCCTGGGCAGCCCCTTCCAATGCTTAACAACCCTTTGCATGGAGAAATTCCTCCTGTGTTGTTGGAGATGGTATTCCATGGATGATGGTGGTGTTACCTGGTTCTGTGGCTGTGTTTGTTTGCTTATTGCATCTTCAAGGGTCAGGAAGGAGGAAAGGGAGCTCTGGGAAGGTAAATAACTGAGTTGTAGCATACATGCCTGAAATTGAAAGAGTGCTGCACGTCAGCAGGGACACAGGCAGGCAAAACTTGGTTCTGCTCTCCTTATTTTAAGATTTGATGCTCTGAAAGATTGAGCCTTTTCCTCTCAGATTTTTAAGGCTAGAAGATGTGTTAATGGGTAACGAGAAATTTAGATGATATAAACTGTCCATAGTCAACATTTTTTCTGTTCAGACACTTCAGCTTACATTGTCTCATCAATGTCTGTTATAATTCTACTTCAGAAGCAATTCTGTAGATGAAAAGGATTGTCTTGTCCCTTTTAATCTTGTCTCTTTTTTCTACATGTGGATTTTGACTTAGGGAAAACATACTGTTCAGGTCACCATTTATATACCTGAACTAACAGTGCATAAATGCAGTCCTTGGACTGGATCATCATCCTGGGATCCAGTTTCATGCAGTGCTACTGGTTTTGCAGAAACCATGACTGCAGGAAACACCTTGTCATAGGTCACATCAGCTGGAAAGTATCTTTAGTTGAAGATTTGCTGTTCCTTTTCAGACCTATGGGTGTGTTTTGAGAGAACAAACTTGCCCAGTACCTGCCAACTGTGTAACATGAATCAAAAGTTAAAAATCTATGTTTTAAAGTTGAAAGACAGAAAATAACAAAGGGAAAAGAACAAATTAATTCTTTACACCACATTATGTGTAAGAAATAATTTTTAAGGAAGTAAATCAGGAAATGTGATGCTATTTGGCATTTTAGTCATCTGATTACCATGGGCAGTTTCTTGAAAATATGAGCTGTACTGTAAATAATTCAACAATTCTCTGATCTAGAAGATCTTGTTGCAAGAAAAACAAGGATTAAAACCAATCCAAAATTGTTTTCATATTGTTTCTGAGGGCACAGCAACCCTGTAAATACTTCTTTGATAATGGCATAAATAGTGTTTAGTGTATTGTAATGGTGTGGTGTCATTTGAAAACCCTCAACCCATGTTCTAAGGTTAGACAGTTACATGCTGTCATGATCCTGGTATTAAGAGCAAATAATTAAAAATATGTTTCTCTTAATTTCTCTTCTACCAGAGACATCTGGCGAGCACAAATCCTTTGCGCCCTTATGAGCGCTTTGACACTTTGAAACAATTTCTGGAGTTTGATGGACAAATTTTAGGGTTTACTTGTGTGTGGCATGACCCAGAATCCCGGCTCTCTGGTCCACGGGAACTTATTCTTCGTTATTATTTGGCTGATGATACCATTGATATAAGAGAAATTTTACCAGTAAACTCAGGCCGGGACACAGTTCCATATTTCCTCAAAAGAGATAAGCTTCCACAGGTGAGGAATGAAAATTTCAAATTCTTCCACTAATTAAGAACTATTGAATGCTTTGTTTTCAAAATTCTCTATTAGGATTGTAATGATATTTAGAAAGTGTTTTCAGAGTATTAATCATAATTGCATGATTTAGGTTTTGCACACATATTCATATAGTAGCTTAATAAGTGATGGAAAAATATCTTTAGTCTTGCCATGCCTAAACTAAAAGGAGCATTTAGGCAGAGAGATGTCCTAAGATTTTCTTTCTCCTATATTAATGTATTAAGGTAACTATATTAATAAAACTCTGCAATAATGGAGACAAGAAAATTAATTAATATTGTTAAGCTTATGTTAAACTGAGGTGAATTCAGATTTGATCCATGACTTACATTTGCAGCCATTGGAAAAGTCAGTTTTAATATTCTATAACATTACCTCTTTGTAGCAAATCTAGTGTGATTTCTTAAAACTGAGTTTCTGCGTTTAGGACCTTAAGCAAAGCCAGTTAAAATCAATGGGAATCCATCAATAAGCTTTGCTGGGCATTAATCATAAGAAAGGCTCCACTCAGAGAAATCTTCAAAGGGTTTGTGTCCTCCGTAACCTGTTATGATTATAAAATTACTGATCTGGACACACTTCTGTATCACTCCAGACAGATCCTGATGCTAGAATAGCATCAGCCAACAGATGGAATAAAATACTGGGAATCTCTTCCTCCTTTCCTTCTAACATTGATAATCTATTTGTGATGCCATAGATGTACATGAGATTTTATAGTAAAAACCTACCAGCAAAATATTACATTTTTCTCACCTTGTGAGTCCTGTGTTCTGAGATGCTGCTTTAGCAGTGGCTCTACGATACCAGACCCCTTCTACTGCTGAGGTGCATGTTGCAATTTTAAGGACCGGTTTCTTGCTCTGGAAATTTTGAGAATGGCAGCAGAGGAATCAAAAGTTGGGATGTCAGGGGAGGTGGTGAGACAAAATAACTCATTTTGATTACCCTGCATCAGCAGTTAATTCATAATTTTAAAAAAAAGTAACATAAATGTGTATTAAGTTTGATATTACTGGGATATATTACTACTGTAATTTTGAAACTCACTATAGAAACAAAAATACATCTTTGCCAACAGAATCATGGTAACTTGAACCTCCTGTGTTTGTGCAGTGGATAGGACCAACCCTGGATGGTTCTTTGCATGTTTTTATAATTATTACTAATCAAAATAATAGCCTTTAGAGCAGATGTTGACAATGATGTGGTACTTCGGGTGTGCTGACCTTTGCTTTCTGTTTGCTTCCAAGAGAAAGGAGACTTTATCCTTGGATAGAGAGTAAGATCCTGAATGCTGCTTCTGGCATAAGTACTGGCTTTTGGAATGAACACTGGCATTTGGAATAAACACTGAGCTTTTAGGTTTGGTGGTAGAATCTTAGAATTTACTAAAAATTCTCCCAGGAAAATACTACAGTAACAGTGTATAACAAACCTACTGGTTCTAAGGTAACAGAATTCTCTTTCTCCACTGTCACCTGTGTTTCTGAAGGGTTGGTCTCTTTCCTTGCAGAATGCTCCCACTGCTCCGGATCGTCCGGGCACCATCACCAATCACACTCTGCTCAATGTGTTGGGAAGGTCAGAAAGGAACAAAGGCTGGTACATACGGGACATTCTGCAGGTCAGATATTGCTGAATGCCTCCAGCTGTTGAACATCTTTGTAGTAGTTTTTGTAATTTCTGTGGTTGCTATCCTCTGCAACAAAGAGAGTCATTTATAGAATTGTGCTGCCACTGGAGAGTAGCTCAAATGAGAACTACTGAGATTTACTGTGGGTAAATCCCACATTTGTAAAAGTGAAGAAGCTTAACATGGGGTGAAATATACTTGCCAATGGACTTTTATGGTTATGTGTTAAATCACACACACTAAATGACCTGGGTTTTAAGAAAGGCTGTGTGATTCTGAGATTTATGGAACTGCTGTATAAATGTTCCTTCTTTTATTAGACAGGAGCAGTGCGTCGGGAATTTTACAAAGACAGTGACTTGAAAATAGGGGCAGTAATTAATGTTTGGGGAAGGCAAATATTAATCTGTGATTGTGATGAATTCACTAAAGAACATTACAGGAAAAAGTATGGAATTGGTAAGTAGTGATAATTATCCTTTCCTTGTGAGCATTTTTATACATCCGAGTTTAACAGAGCTGTCTTCAGATTTTCTTACTGACAAAACATGTTCATTAAAACCTTTAGCAATAACAATCTGTTGTAGGCTGTTATCAGCAAAGCAATAATTTTGCAGGTAATCCAGAAGAGCTTTCTTATACATTGCTCCATTGAAAACTAACACATAATGTACGTGTTCTGCTCCTAATGCCTCTATTTGAAAACTACAGTGACAAAATAGTCATATGGATACACTGCCATTTCTTCTTCTCTCCTTCCCCCTCCCCTTCCAGTAGCTGTGTTTGCAGTCAGAAAATAATAAAGAGCATGTAGTAAATGGGTAAGTAGAATAAGCTCAATTATTCCCCCTTATACTGTATTTCATTTTATATGGATGTCAGAATCCTCACATAATAAGATTTTCTGACATGACAGTTTTAGTCCATCACATTATTGGTTTTTACAATGCAGTTTTGTGTATTCTGGACCATTAGAGTGTGTATACTGTGAAGTTTCAGCATTAAATTCTGGAAACATTTAGCAACTATGTCTATTATGGAAAAGCATTTTGGAAATGAATGACAATAGGTGCTTTCATTTATCTGTCTTTGAATATCCCCAGTCAGACTTGCTAATGGTTCCATCATGGACATCTTCCTGCAAAAATGACTTAGTTATTTTCTGGCAGTTTATTCATTCAATAAATACAGCTGAGCATCTGACTATTCAGAGATGGTTGGAAGAATCCTACTATGGCCTTTCCCTGCCACTGTGAAATAAAACACTTGAGCAGACTATTTCTGTTACCTTGTGATCAGATAGAGTGTGTTTGTGGATCAGAGCTTGTCTGCTGCATTGGGGAAATTAAATGGCTTAGCATTGCCATTCAAACACTAAATTTCTTATTTGGCAAAATATTCCTCATAAGGACTTTTTCAATAATACCTTGGCATGTCTGTACCAAAGTAAACCTGTTCTTGCCAGTGTGTGAAGAAGCCATGTTCAATAACCATGGTATTATCTGTAATAACAGCAAATTTAACTCTAGAGATGGAAAATAGGGGGTTCTGCTCTGAGAATTTCTTCAGCCAAGACCACTACTGCTTTTTGGCAGCAATATCCTCTGTCTGAGCAAATTATCCTGAACAGAGAATGAAGGTTTCTTACTCAGGGTAGGCAATAAATGAAATGCAGCTGACCATCCTGGATCAAACAAGCAGTGCAACCAAGTGATACACAAATGCAAAGGCCCTTCCCCTCCTCTAATGCTTGCTCAGTAATTACTGTTTATGTCTCTGGATGTTAAAGTTAGGTGGTTTGCAAGTTAGGGGAATTCAGAAGTTGCTGATGTGCAGAATTCCAGAAAACTGTGACTGTAGGTGGTCTAGTCTGTTCCTGTTCTGCAGTAAAGGAAATTTCTTTGCCTCCTGAGGTATCTTGTCCTAACCTCGTAGTTAAAAATGCTGCTTAAAAGCTACTCTGAAGCTGGTTTGTGTAAACTGAGAGTAAATTTTTTGTCTTACCTCTGTTGGATTTGGGGAACAACTGCTCAGTATTCTCTTTTAATAATAACCTCATACATATCTGAACACTATTCCCATACAAAAACTTACTCCCTGCCCCCATCCCAGGCCATTTGCTGCTATGGGAAAACCTTTCAGTCTTTCTCCATAGTCCATTCTTTTCTATCTGTGATAATTTTTCTCAGTGCTCTCTCCAGTTTCTCTGCCTCCTTGACACCAAACACACAAAGATGTGCTCTAACTGAGACCTTTGGGAAACTGGGAAGTGTTTTACACATACCTTTAAGGATATATGGTGGCAGAGACTCTGGCTAACACAGAAAACCATCCATCTTGATGCAACCTGTCTTGTTCACAGAAAAGACTTTCTTAGAGCTAAGGGATTCACACACTTTGCTGTAAAATTCTTTCCTGCTTTCCCCACAAGGATTAAAAAAATGTAGGTATGGCTTTTTAGCTGGAAGGGACCAGGAAGAGAATCAGGGTAGGTTTTGGATTAGAAGCAGGTTTTTAGAGAGAACTAGTGAGTGTTCACCTTTTACTCTTAGTGATTTACACATTTTGTGTGTGTCTGTGGATGTACACGGTACTCTCAGTGGGCTCAGTCCCACAAAGTGCTCGGAATTCCACTCCGATCCAATTAAACACTGGAACAGACTTAATTGCAGTTCCAGTCCAGGGAGACCATTTACTTGAGCAAGAGTAAGCAAGTGGATAAATTAGTTCTTACATCAAGGCACAGTACTCAGCACCTCATGGCATCAATCCAGCTGTTTTGTTATTGTGTTTTTACATTACTCCCCTTCAATTTATACTCTTCTGCCAAAGCCATTAAAGAGGCTGACATTTATTTTTGAGTCTGCAGTTTCAGCACAAGTTGCTTGCCCACAGAATGTGCCTTTTAGGAGAATGAAGAGTAGTTTAGATTTCTCTTGAAGAACATGATATATTTCTAAGGTAGGGTTTGCCTGTTTTAATATATTTGTGAAAAGTAGAGTTTTTCCGTGGATAAACGTGGCTAATGCTCTTCAGTAGGAAGCTGATGGCATTGCTGTCACCTAGAAGTACTATGAATATAAGAGGAAATGGATTAATGTGTGATATTACCTGTCCAGACTTGCTAGTGCAGGCTCAGAGAAGGAGAAAAGGACTCTGTAGCCGTGCAGGTGTTGTGGTCACCCTGCTGAAACGGGAAACAGGCTGATGTGCAGTGGGGGGAAGCTGGTACTTGTCCATCTCACTTAATACAGTATCTTAGCATGGAGTATAAAGTATTCTTTCTTAAATAACAGATTATTCAAGACTGAACAAAACCAGTAAAATCTGGTTTCCTACTGCTTTTTGTTCCCTGTCCCGGCACCTCCCAAGCCTGGCTGTTGAGCCTTTTCACAGCACCCTGCAATCCCTCTCCTGTCCCGGCTCTCCACCCATTTCTGTCCCACCCCCTCATTTCTCAGGCTCTGTCCCTGACCCGCTGCCAGGGCAGAGCCGTGTGCTGTTGGCCAGGCAGCTGCTCCTGGATAACAGGGATAACAGCTGACTCCTTGCTTTCCCCTCAGCGGGGCATTAAAGCCTGCAGCCAATTTTCACTAGGCTCGTCAGAGGTCAGTGTGTCTGGTGTTTAACCTCTCCACTACACGTGGTGGAGACCCAGCAGCAGCTTCTAAATACACTTGTGCATATACAGATGCCTTTTTTGCCCAGGTAACTGTAATAATCATGAAGTAAGACTGTAAATGGAGATTTTCTTTGAATCAGGATAAACACTGTCATGTTTCAGCTGCATGGACAGTTCTGTAAGCACTAGATTTTCTTTATTCCTGCATGTAAAATTGTGGGCATGGTTTTTTTGCCTTCTTATTTTTCTTCTTACCTCAGCCGTGAAGCAGACTCTCACTAGAAGGAGGCCTCAGCTGTTTGTCATACATCTCCTCTGATGTACAGAGAACACCATGCTAACTGCCATCTCCCCAGGTTATCACCACCTCTCTATATTGTCCAAGTCTAGTGGGATTTCTCTCTCCTGCTCCTGGCTTTAAAGTTCAGAGATGCCTGTCCTCTTCCATTGAAGGTAGAATTTCTTTCCTGCTTCTATACACTGATATTCAGTGTAGTTATCAGTCTAATCCAAAGTATGTAGCACTTGGCTCTTCCTTGAAATATGGTCTTATCTAATACATGAGAGTTTTCCTGCAGTTCTTCGAAGAGGACAAAAGCTAATCTCACACTACATACCAAAATCTCAGAATGTATATTGAAACTGAAAGCTGACAAGCTCATTCAAGCTGGTTTAATGCTGCCCTTCTGGCAACAAATTCTTCTTGAGGTATTTAGTTTTTCTTACTAAGAGGACTTTTCTATCTTCAGATTGTTTATGTGCTAAAGATGTGGCTGGAGCTGTTTTGTTTCTTGCTGTTCCCAGTGCTTGTTCCAATCTCACTCAGGTTTTGATGTCGTGAGAAAGCTACAAGTATGTGGTCCATGTTTGCTAAATGAGGTGAGATAACTCCCCAAGTTACTGCAGTAACAAGGGATGAAACTATCGATGGCAAAAATACCTGTGCTATTGTTTCTGGAAGTAGAAATTTGTAATCCCAGACTTCCACTTTACTCTCTACCCACTGTAAATTCACACTGAAACTGTTACAGCCTGGAAGAAGTGAGAATTGATTCCTTTTCCAGACTGGACAGAGGTAATTTTCTTAAACACCAGTGATCACCTTGAGAAGAATGTGTTTCGTGTGTAAGTGCGAGCTGTGTGTCTGATTCTGCCCTAATACTGTGAGGCAGAGAAAAGATGAAACGAGTTTTGAGCTCAGGTAGCTGCCTCTTCACAAGTTGCAGAAATGAGTTTTTGACTAGTTTTTTAACCTGTATTTCTCCATGGCAATTTCTTTCTGAATTTCCTCATTCACAGGAGAGAATCTGAATACATAATCCTTTAAAATCCTGGAAAATATAGGCTGGATGTTTGTAATTTTCTCTTTAGTGAGCCTGGACAGGTGGGGGTACAAGTGACAGGACAAGATGAAACGGCCTCAAGTTGTGCCTGGGGAGGATTACATTGGATATTAGGAAAAATTTCATGACTGAAAGGGTTGTCAAACTAGAACAGGCTGTCCAGAGAAGTAGTGGATTAGAGTCACCATCTCTGGAAGTATTCAAAACACATGTAGATGTGGCACTTAGGGACATGGTTTAGTGGTGGATCTGACAGTGCTGGCTGGGTTAATGGTTGGACTTGCTGATCTCAGAGGTCTTTTCAAAAGTTAGTTATTCTATAATTCTATGAATGACACAAGATCATTTTACTTCAGGGATGAGATGGGAATCAAAGGGCTGAACTTCCCTTTGGATTTCAATTACTACAAACTTCAGTTGTGGGGGATTCCACACACCCTCCAGGGATAACACATTATTCCTCTTAATTTGTAGTTTCCTTCTAGTTTATAAATCTAATTTTCATCCACATGTGCTCAAGTTTACAAAAGGGGAAATGCTTTAGCGTCTCTTAATGAAAGCCTTATGCGTGGGTGTGAATGTGCAGACTGTGACCAGCATGTAAACACGGGAGCTTCTTGCCCTCTGTGTCCAGGGGTCCCGCGCAGGTGCCCTGGTGCCCCGAGCGCTTCTGGCAGGACCCGTGACACCTGAGCAAAGAGGAGGGGCTCGTGTCTGCCAAAATACGCTGTTCAGTATTGCGCAATTAAAAAATCAGCGCTCGGGTTGATGAGCATCAAGCCCCTCGCCGCCTCCGCCGCGCCGCCACCGGGTGGCGCTGTGGGAGCGCGGAGCCGCCGTTCCTGGTGCCGCTCACGGCGTGGGAATGGAGAATCCAGCGGAGAATCCAACCGGGAATCCAGCGGGGAATCCAGCGGGGAATTCAACCAGGAATCCAGCGGGGGGAACCCCGTGTGCCACGTGCGGTGCTCAGCACCTGTGGGCATCGGGGCTTGCTTTCCATCCCCGTCTATGCCGATTTACAGGCTCCATCTTTTTACGGTATCAGGAATTGCCTGTATCAGGCACACGCTGCGGAGCTCTGAAAATGTGGTGTTTTGGTCACAAACAGTGTTTAGAAAATAGGGGGTCTCATGAAGTTTAATGGGAATCTCATGGGGTTTAATGAGAACAAGTGCAAGGTGCTGCACCTGGGCTGGGGCAACCCCCGGTATCAATCCAGGCAGCGGGATGAGCAGATCCAGAGTATCCAGGCTGAGAAGGACTTGGGGGTGCTGGTGGATGAGGGGCTGGACATTCCCCGGCCATGTGCCCTCGCAGCCCAGAGGTCAGGGGTGTGCTGGGCTGTATCCAAAGCACCGTGGGCAGCAGGTGAGGGGGAGATTCTACCTCTCTGCTCTGCTCTTCTGAGACCCCACCTGCAGTGCTGCCTCCAGCCCTGGGGTCCCAGGACACGGACCTGTTGGAGAGAGTCTAGAGAAGGTACCAAGATGATCAGAGGGATGGAGCACCTTTCCTACTGGGAATGGCTGAGAGAATTTGGGCTGTTCAGTCTGGAGAAGAGAAGGCTTTGGGGTGACCTAATTGTGGCCTTCCAGAACCTGAAGGGAGCTGACAAGAAAGATGGAGACTGTTCACAAGGGCCTGGAGTGACAGGACAAGGGGGAATGGCTTCAAATTGACAGAGAGTAGGCTGAGATTAGATATTAGGAGGAAGTTCTGTGCTGTGAGGTTGGCAAGGCACTGGAATAGATTGTCCAGAGAAGTTGCAGATGCCCTGTCCAGAGCAGGTCCAGAGAAGGGCAGTGGAGCTGGGGAAAGGTCTGGACCCCAAGTCATGTGAAGAATGACTGAGGGAGCTGGAGGTGTTCAGCCTGGAGAAAAAGAGGCTGGGGGTGACCTTGTCACTCTCTGCAACTTCCTGGAAGGAGGTTAGAACCGGGTGGGGCTTGGGCTCTTCTCCCAGGAAACCAGCACCAGAAGAGGAAATAGTCTGAAGCTGCACCAGGGGAGGTTTAGGTTGGAAATTAGGAAGAAATTCTTCACAGGAAGAGTGATTAGACATTGGAATGGGCAGCTGAGGGAAGTGGTGGAGTCACCTGCAGGTTTTTAAGGAAGGACTGGATGTGGCACTCAGTGCCGTGGTCTGGTTGACACAGTGGTGTTCAGTCATAGGTTGGACTCGATGACCTCAGATGAGATGATCTAATTGATTCTGTGATCCCTGGAAGGCCAGGCTGGATGGGGCTCTGAGCAACCTGGTCTAGCAGAAGATGTCCCTGCCCATGACAGGGGGGGTTGGAACAAAATGATCGTTAAGGTCCCTTCCAGCCCAAACCATTCTACGATTCTATGAGTCTGATTTTGGTGCATGTTTACACACACACATATCCTTTCATGGTGAAAATGGCTTTGAAAATTTTGGAATGGTCTTTCTCTGGGCTTGGTGTTTTTGGTTCTGAATCACAGAAAGGGCACATACAGTTTTTATGGAGAAGAATGTTGATGTGGTTTTGCAAAACTCCTTTTTGATTGATTTGGGTGAAAGTTTCAGCTTTTTGAGTCAGACGATATTCTTCTAAAAGGTAAAGGCTGAAGGAGAACTCGTGTTTTCAGGCTAAAGAAAAATTCTGACATCTGAATGCTTGCTTTATTTTTCAACTCACACTGCTGTTAGGCAAGTCAGATTTTAGGAGTGCTGTGCTTTGATCTTCTGATATAGCCATGTTTAAAACATTTTAATCACAAACCAGTTCAGTGTTGCAAGTGACAGCAGTTTTGTCATCCTCCTCTATTTGCACTGAAACCCATGCTACAAGTTTAGGTTATCCATCTCTCTTCAGTTCTGGGTAGAAAAGTTAAGTTTTCAAGGAAAAAAGCCTTTATTTTGTGGGATCCACTTTTATACACTGGTCTCTTACATCTTTTATATCCCTCTGACCTGAGGCTGACCCTGTGCTGAGCAGGAGACCTCCCAAGGTCCTGTCCAACCTGAATTATCTTGTGTTCCTATGGCTGATGTCTTCATTTGCCTCAGGTCTGCCCATTTGCTTTCTCCCATATGCAAGTTCCTTTTTTTCCTCTCCCCCTTTCAATTTTCCATTAACCTCATTTAAGCAGCAGACTGAGCTCCTCTGTTAAGTTTTATGTGAGCGCACTGGAAGCTGGAAGCTGTCCTGCAGCAGAAAGGCAGTGCAGGGGTGCAACAACGGGCCAAATGGGACAAGATTTTCACCAAGAGAGGAGTTACAAGGGTCAGGGAAGCAGCGTTTTGGGAGCTGCCTCTGTGGGAACTGAGTGCAGGTCCCTGACCAGATGTGCCTCTGCTGAGTCAGGACAGCTCCTGCTTTGTTCCTGGGATGGTCAGGACCACTGATCACTGTGTGACAAGACTTGAGTCTGGGGAAAATGAGGAAAAACAAAGCTTCCAAAACTCTGGATATAGTGAGTTGTGGGCTGAAGTTATTTGCTTTAGTATACCAAAGACTTTTAATATATGTATGTTTTAAATAATGAATAAAGTTTTATTTATTTATGTATTTATTTTCCTCTGTCCAAAAGCACAGGCCAGGAAACTCATAAGCCAGTTATTTACTTAATCATGTTGTCTCAAAGGATAAAACTGAAAAATTAATTTAGAATTTTTAATTTACTATTTTATCCCATTTTGAAACTGTATTTGTCTTTCCTTTTGCCTGTGTATCTTAATGATGTTTTTCAAACATTTTAAGATTATAGATGAAATCCTGAAACCCTTGAAGAAATAATTTTGCTGTTGGCTCTATGGAGGCTTTTTCTACCCTGTAACAGTGGGAGGGATCCTGGTTTGACTTTGATCAGTGGTCTGTTACAGAAATAGGCTAATAAGTATTCATATTGGAAGTTTAAATCCTTGGTAACATGGCTTCATCACAGCAGTAACAAATAAGTCTTGCTCTCTTTGCTGCAGTGGATTTCACCCCAGTTCAGTATAAGACTCCACCACCTCCAGAACCAGAAAAAACTCTTCCTCCTTATAACGGATTTGGTTCTGAAGAAGATTCTTTGAGCTCCTGTAGGGGTTTGGTTATCAAGCCTGCCCATAAGGATTACAGGAAATTCCTGGTGAAAGACAGGTATTTTGTGTGAAAAATAATTTCTATTTTTTTAAATTATGTATTTTTGTGAAGGAGATAAATGTTATGTAGGGATGTAATTTTTTTTTCCAGCGAAATATACAGCTCATCAGACTTGTAAGGGACAGGTGCATGAGGCCTGGGTTAGTGACATGGTACTCCAATTTTCTGCAAACTCTGCAAAATTTCTCTTTGGAGAAGGCAAATATTGTGACCCTTCCATCCTCTACCTCCTTCCCTCTGCCATCTGCAGTGGGAGTTTGATGGAAATCTTAGTCCACGAATTTTGTCTGATCCAGCAGACCAATACAGATTTGTTTTTCTGTTTGACTTTCTAATACTTACTTTTTTTTTTGTCTGCTGGATTTCATGCAATTTACTGTAGCACTACTAAAGCTTTAACCCTTTGCTTTCCATTATGAAATGGTTTGTTAGGCAGCAGTTGTTGAAGCCAAAGCACAAAAGCAAAGTCTCCTGCTAAAGATTCACCTGGAGAACCTCTGTAAAAGAGGAAAGCTGTTAAAAAAGGCTTGGGAATGTATTGATAGTGCATATACAGACACTGCAAATTATTTAAAACACGATCACTTAATAAATATCCAACTAGTAAGATCATCTGGTGGACCTGAATTTGTGGGAGATGATCCTAGTATGAATTGCTATTCAGAATTTGGTTTGAAAATATACACACCTAAATGTGTTCTTCCTTTATAAATTTTCTGGAAAGAAACTTGGGACTTGATTTGCAACTCAACTTGAATAAAAATTAATTCCAGTCCTGTGACAGAGAAGTAATTTTCTCCTGAAAATTATTCCTTTTTATCTGGCTGACTCTATCTGGTTCTGTTAATTTAAGCTGAAAATGGTTTTTGACGAAGTAATGCCATTTTCCTTCTTGGTGCAGTAATAACATAATTAATATATGTTACAAAACTCAGGAGAAGGCATCTCTTAGGGGTGAGAACTCTTCTCATACTCTGTTTTTGATTTCTCACCTGTTCCTTTGCTTTTTTAGATATGGCATGGACAGTAACATACTGCGCTATGCAGCGAAACTCATCACAGACAGTCCTATCGACAAGGATCGGAAATTTATTATTTCCTGCTTCCTGAGGGATGACAGCATTTTAATTTTTGAACATGCAGAGAGAAACTCAGGTAAGATGTGGTAATGCCTCTAATCAGCCCCAGTTCCCCTGCTCATTTGGTTGGACTTTACAGTAAACATTGTGGCCAGACTCAGCAGTAGCAGAAGCAGGGATGTGGATTTTTAAATGCAATGGGAATTACATCAGCAGGCCTGCTGCATTATCTTGCATAGCTGGATGTCATAGTAATTCATGATATTCCTCACTCAGAATTACATTGTTCATTGCATGACAGTACTTCAGAATATCCTTTGGGAACTGCAAGTGTAATGCATTAGAACTTCTATTGCATTTTAATTTGAAAATCTGACCTTTAAACATTTGCTTTTGTTGTGGAGAACATACAGGAACAGTATTGTAACTGATGATAAATAGGGACAGGAAATATAAGACATCAAGAATGAAAGATTACATCCTTTGTTTTGCAAAATTGTGTTATGCAACGTATACAGCATCCATTGTATAGAAGCAGATCATGAAAGCTAAACAGCTGTGACACTTTCTAACATACTTTACCATTAATCATGGAGTGCTGAGCATTTAAAGAGGGAAGATTGCCCTGTGCTCCTGTGCTTGAGTCTGGATTTGTGTTTGTGTACAATGCTGAACTGTATTCCAAGAGCCAGACTGACGGTGTTTAAGTGACAAATAAATAAATGCTTTGTTACTTCTCAGTTGCTTGACCACATTTATCCTGTTGCTGGAGCATGGTCACCAAATGTTGTCATGTTTAAATTCTTTTGGCCACTGTTGTCCATTTTAGGCTGCCTCCAGCTGAGGATATGAAAGGTTTCGTGATTTTCAAGCATCTTTTTATTTTTCTGAAGTGCCTTGTGCACGGATGGAAGGACACAGCAGTGGGAAGGATGTCAGGAAGTCAGTCTGTAATTCAGAGAGATGGGGAGCTTTGGCTAAGCATGACCCTGTTGGAGAGATTAGTGTCTTTCTGTGACGCTCACAAAACATCTTCAGCAACAGTTTCAGAGCAGTTAACATCCAGAAGTGCCTTTTCAATCCAAAGAACCTCTAATGGCATCTCTGCTTGTATCCAGCTACATTATGACTGCATCAACAGGCACCTCACTCCCAACTGAAATACAAGCAACTCTCTGAGAAGTGTTTGGAAAAGGTGTAGAGTACCTGCTTAGGACTTTAATGAGCATTCCCAGTTAGTCCTGCTCCACTACAACATCAAGATTTAGCACTTTTATGGCAGCAGTGTCTTGTTATCAATATTTTACTCACTTCCTGGCATCCAGTGGCCTGTAATTTATGCAAATTCTTTTGCTGCAGCTAACTACACTCACACAGTTATGTATGTATTTAATATGTAATGCTGCTGTAAGGCTCAAGAGCAGCTCAGTTCTCCACCAGTGAATGACATGTTTGATTGGCATTTTTTATGTCTGGAGACATAAAGGGTGCTAAAGGTACAGCTGCACTGTTAAATTGAAGAAGTCCAGGGAACAGTTTGAATCTTGGACCCCAAGCGTGTGTACTGCCTGTTCAGTCACTTCTAGTTCTCCTTTGCCCCATTTCAACTAGACAAGGCCCCAGAGAGCCTTGAACACACAGTAATAATAGCTGTGGCCTGAGACCCCAGATTTATCCCACAGCACCCAGAGCAGAGTCAAAGCCACACAGTACAGTGCAGATGTGGTCAGCTGGTCAAGCCATCAACAGCATGAGTGCCAGGCCAGAGATTGCTGCCTGCCTTGCTTTCATTTTGGAATGAGAATTTGTGCTGGGATTTCATCTGGTAGCCCATTGAACACTGCTGGTCAAATAAAATGTGAAACAATAAATGGGCCAATTTGCTCACTAATGGTAATAAATGCTTCAAGGCAGATATGAAAGGCATGTATCTGTAAGTGGACTTTTAACTTCCCTGGGCTGTTAAAATGGGTGGAGTAGCTGACTTTTAGAGGTGGTAGGAAGGGGAAATGGAAGGATGTGGCCAAGAACTGGCCATTGGAGAGTTCAGTGAGAACAGCATTGAAGAGGCAGGATGAAGAGTAGGAATGTGGAGGAGGTAGAGCAGCAGTTGGAAAGAGGCCTGGGTCTGCAGAAGTTTCTTTGTTCCCGCCTTCCTTTTCTTTCTACTTCTTTTCTCTCACTACCACTCCCTCATTTTAGTCATGTCTGAAGGAAAAGCAAATGAGTTTCTTCAATGTTATGAATGAGAAGGCTTTGCAGAGGTCAGGTAAGAGTGGCCAAGGAAAAGGAGTAAAGCATCCAAAATAACAACCTGGCCATCCCTTTTGTGCACAGGTTCAGAGGGCCATTTTTGCCTTTTTATTTACATGAACTGGTACAAAGTGGCAAGTAATGCTTCAGATCTCAATCCTAAGATGGGAGTAATAAGTTACTCTTAGTTTTCTCTGTTCAGTAACCTGAAAGTTTCAGAGAAGTACTTCACTCTAATATTAGAAACACTGAAATTCACAGGGCTGGACATCTTGAAGCACTTCTTGAGATGGGGATCAAAGCATGAGAACTTTGGCTCCCCATGAAGAAGATCACAACCCCTTTTTTAGTCAGTATAAGACCCAGCCAACAGCTGTACAAACACCTGAAAACTCTGATCTGATCTTAATGGAAGAGGGTCTTTCGTGGTGGTGTTTATTTTGTGCTTTGAGCCTGGCTTTTGTAGATTTCCATCAAAACTCCCTATCAGGTTTCAGTGTAAAATCTCTAACTTAATGAGATATTTTCAGTCATTTTTCTTTTTACCACTTGTAATGTATTAACCTGTAACATTTAAAAAACCATTATGGGACAGAAGTGGGTTTCCAGTATAAGTGCACAGTTGCAGGGAAATAGAGAGGCAAGAGTGAATTTCCAATCTTACAAAGACATATTAAATATTAAAAACAGTTGCCATGATTATATAACCTAAAATTTCTTATTTGTTTTTATAGCTGGGTGAAAAGGAATATGTTAACATTAGAGTCACATTAATGATTTGAATTGTTTTTTGATTCAAGCAAGGTCTGATGATTACCACAGTGGAGGGGTTTTTTTGTCTTTTATGGTGCTAATAAAGCAATTAAGACAGACATCTGCTCCAAATTCTGGTTTAATAAGTAGTTTGGGTTTCACATTCATTTATAATTTTGACTATAAAAGGCATTTGATTACACTGTTCAATAGCCTTTTATTGGACTTGCATCACTACCTGACATTAGGGCATCATTAAATGTTACTAAAGTAAGATTTTGGCTTTTGGCTTTTGGCTTGGAAGCTCAAATATCAACAGGAAGCAAACCCCAGAGTTGCTGGGCACATATCCCAGTGAAACGAAACATGTGACAGACGGTTTTCCAGAAAGCTTGGTACATGCAATGCAGTCCTGTGGTACACCAGAAGATAATACAGGAAAGTGAAATGTTCCTTTTAGCATCTCACCTACCCTTGAGTACCTCGTGCAGTTTCTAGTGACACAAATAAAATAATTATACTGTGAAAAGGAACCATGTGACATCCCCACCTCACAAAGCAAAGAGCAGATCACAATTAAATTGCATTGGCAGAACAATGTGTGGAAGACAGTGTCATGTCACTCCTACGTTTTAAAAAAAATTCAAAAGCCCTTTAAAAGAAATTAGAATTACAGTGCATCAGAATTCACCACCTTTGTAGGACAGTGCTCTCTTAAGTTGTGATTTTTATTTTCCTTTTTCTGCTTTTAACAGTTTAAGGATAATTGCCTACATCTTACTTTTTGGATCTTAGGTTTCTCAAGGGCCAGTTCCAAGGCTGGCGACAAGGTTATGGGAATGATTTGAAGAGGCACATTTCTGTCCCATTTTAAAGAAAAGAAAAGCAGGGAATATGTTTGGCAGGCATTCAAAGGAGACATGTCACAGAATGTGCACAATGTAACTGTTGCTGTGGACACTGGCAGAGACAGTCCTTTCAGCAGTGAGAGGGAGGGGAAGAGAGTGTTCTGAGTCAGGAAACTGGAGCACAAAACATGGTATTTAAATACAAATCATATGGTTTGGGGCGTCTTTTTGTTCATGGCTTGGAGGTTTTTTGTGTGTGAGGGGTTTTTTTTCCAAGTAAAGCTGTAATTAACTATTTTTAATTCTATTCCCATAGGGATACCTGGTGGGAAGTTCCTGGAAAGAGGTCGCATTAAGAAGCCTGGGCAGGAACTCTTTAAGAGTGAGCCATCTGAATACTACAAGGCTCGGGATCTGTTTGTTGGAGCCAGAGTTTGTTTCCATGGTCACAACTTTCTTTTGGTGGATGCTGATGAATACACGTTCAACTACATGGAGAAGAATGCAAATGAGGTGAAGCAGGCTCTTGTTAATTTCTGTTATCTCTCAGGACTGTGGTTTATCCATATATTTTTCAGAATTATTTATACTGTTTCCTCACCCAAAGTCTGCAGCCCAGCATGCTCTGTTGAGCAATGGATTTAGGAGATGCCAGCTGGGAGTGCATGCAAGTCTGGCCACTCTTTACTCTGCATTCCCTTTTCCTTTCTCAGAATCCACTCAGACTGCGTTAGGGGCTGTGACAAGGGATATCCCTGCCTATTCCTTCTTGAGGCTGCTTCTGAACCTCTTGTCCCTGAGTTGATCTAACCCTTGCTGAACCTACAGATGCTGTCAGCTTCCACAACTTTCTGTGGCAGTAAGTTGTAAAGTTCACTGCCTGCTATGAAAAACAAATATCTGATAAAAGAAACATATTTTATCTGTTTGAAACCTGTCTCCCACTACTTTCAAGGCCAGTTCTAATGTTCTGGGGTTTCATGAAGATCCCCATTCACCTTATTTACCACCTTCATAATTTTGTAAATCTAAGACATTCTTCCCTCTCAGCCTAATCCTGTCCTAATCCTTCAGAGTCTCACCCTTTTTAGTCTGTCCTTGCAAAGTAACTGTGAGATGTGGAGACTGGAGCAGTGTTCAGTATTCAAGATGTGGACACATCCAATTTAGTCTTACTGATGAGGCTATTTTATGTCCTGATTTGATTTTTTGGGTTCATACATATTTTTCTGCCAAAGCGTTTGCTTTGTAATATTAGAAATTCATATCACAGTCAGGAATTCAAGCTCACAGTGTTTATTGAGTTTTACTGTGTTTTTTTGTTGCCTTCAGAGGGGAGAGAAACAATAAATTGCGAGCTGGGGTGCCTCTGCTGATTTATACTTGAGCAGAACAGTGCAATTTTTTTGTAAATTAATGTGGGTTAGCACCATCTGCCTTCCCTGGAATAACGAGGAAGATCTGCAAAATGGTTGTGGATGAAAAATGCTAAGGCTGCTAAATGCTTAAAGCAGTAAAATACAAAGATGAAACCTTAAAAATACAATCCAGTGTGTTTCCTTCCGGCTGGACTGTTTCTCCTCCTGGTAGAATCAAAACCAGACCTATTCTCCAGAATGCAGAGCTCATCCTTAGATTGTAAATGTTCTTTGGAATGTTGTTTGCATTGATCGTCCTGGATCAAGTGGATGAGACTTTACTTCTCAGACTGAATGATTGTATAGTATCAAAATAAAATCTGCAAAATGAGAAGAGGCAACACTGAAAATATGTCCTTAAAGTGAATTCTGAAAGGTTCTTTGCACAGTTAAGATTTTAATGCAGCTGGTAGAAAAAAGGGTTGATTCTCCCAATGGTAGGTGCTTCACTCACACCCTTTGACTAGAGCTCCAGAAGTTTGCCTCAATTCATCAGGGGATCACATACTCAAAACACAACTTCAGCAATTACTAGAGAAGATCAGAGCTGGAAGATTGTTTGGAAGAAGGGGAAACAATTTAAAGATGACTATTTGTTAGTTGTTTCTAAAATTAGAAAACAATTTTCCTTCTGAATAGACAAGAGGTTTCATTTCAGCAGAACACATCAGTATGTTTTCTGAAAACTGGTGAAAGGAATCTGTATAGAGTGGTTTTTTTATGGAAATTGCCATTTTGACCACAGTTTTATAGGCATATGGTGATTTAGATGAAATTTTGATTTGTAATCATACTGCAGGTGGATATTAAAAATTTGTTTGACACCACCTAAGATACTTGGAAAGTTCTAATTTCTGTTTCTAAATTATACTTATTGTATTATTTTTATGTTAAAGGGAGAGAAAAATCAGTTTTGTCAGTTTGATTGCCACCTTTACTGAAAGTAACTTTAGGGACCTAGCTCAAAACTTTTCAGCACTTTTAGTTTCTTTTTTAATTTGAGGGAAAAAATATTTATTTAGAAAGGGTAGATTTGCTTGCAAAACAGAACAGGTGTGTTGTGCACAGTCCTGTTGGTATTATCCAGGTTTGGAGAGAGCTGTTTCAAACAAGGCATCACTGGAAAGGAACTCAACATTTCTGAACAGTCTCAATTGTTCTGACTTTGCTGTCTGCTGCAGCACAAACATGGAAAAGGATTTTACTTCCATTGAATTCAGCATAATAACCTCTGACTTAAGCAAGACAATCAAACCAAACTAGAGTGTGCTAGAAACATGTCAGCAATTACATGAGAAGGGGAAAAGCAGGTGAAATTATTGCCATGCTGCTCGGATACTCAATGCCTATGTAGGTGTTTGGAATGTGTAGTTTAGAAAAAAGGACATAAAAATAGCTGTTTTGGTAATGTAGAGAAGACAGACTCTTAAGTATTCAGAACACTTTGTCCATCCTGAAATACTCTGCTCTCTGAATCCTTCTGCTCAGTCTTTTGTCCCTGTTCCTTGCTTGATCAGCAGAAGGCTGTGTGCTTATGGCTCAAACTGTAACATGTTGGAGAGGGGCCTGGAAAAGCTGCTGCCTCTGAAACTCTTTGATTGCTGGTCCAGCTGCTCCAAACCACTGCCTTGCAGGGCATTGCCTGCCAGGGCTGCACGTGGGGTTTTGGCATAGGCAGAAATTGTCTTCTCTAATTCTGAGAAAAACTTGCAAGCACTGATGTATTGATTAAACTTGGATCAATTTGTACTGCTCTGGCAGTGCCATAGGGACTCTCAATACCCTTTTCTAGATCACTTTGAACTGATACAAAGCTGTAGAGACATTTCAGCGTAGTTGGGACTGAGGCCCAGTTTTTATGTCCTGGTCCTTAATACCAGTCATACCCAATTTCAGATAATTGCTGTTGGAAGAAATAGGAGAAAACTTTTCAGGCAGTTCATTGCACTTTTTTAAGCTAGGTAGAGCATGACAGATGTAAGGACATAGCAGATAATCATACTTGAAGTCACCCCAATTCAATGACTAAATACTTCTATGTTTTATATTAAAAATGAGTATAGCAAATACATCTTTGGTAGAGCACTAACACAACAATCTGAATGTAGATCAAAAGCCTTAGTGCTTCAGTTCTTTTGTTTAATGTTTAAACTGAGTTCAAATTTATTTTAATGGTCTATTTAGGGAGAAATAAACATTTAAGCATTTTTATACACAACAGGTAAAATTGGTTCCTAAAAAATTTCCAATCTGCTATTTCTAAGTATGTAAGACAATGTAGTCCAAAATGAATGAGACTATCTGTTGGAACATTTCACTGGAGCCAATGGTGAAAAATTAGCTTTAACTTGGTGAAATTTATTACTTGAGAATTCAGTGAGGTGCACCAACATATAATGAGGACCAAGTAATTAGAACTTTATTTTAAATGTTTCTACTTCTGCTTAAAAAATGCAATGTTTGAAGCAAAAGTGGATGTTCTTTTATGTAGCTGCACTAAACTTTCTGAGAGTGCATGATCTGATGATTTTTGTTTGTTTATATTCTTCATAGGAAGCAACTTTTTTTTTCAGTAGCAATCTTCCCTCCAAACTTTACACAGTGATGATTTATGCATTCGAAGTGAGGAAAGGAAAAAACTAATAATACTCTGCGGTTCAGTATTGCCTTACACCTTGTTGACACGCCTGGGGGGGTTGCAGAGTGCTTTTCATAGAATGGCTTGGGTTGGAATGGCTTGGGAATGGAAGGGATGTTAAAGATCATCTTGTTCCATCCCTCCTGCCATGGCCAGGGACACCTTCCACCAGACCAGGTTGCTCAGAGCCCCATCCAACCTGGCCTTGGACACTTCCAGGGATGAGGCAGCCACAACTTCTCTGGGCACCCTGTGCCAGGGCCTCACCATCCTCACAGGGAAGAAATTCCTCTTAATATCTAATCTAACCCTACTCTCCGTTTGAAGCCATTCCCTCTTGTCCTGTCACTCCAGGCCCTTGTAAATAGTGTCTCTCCATCTTTCTTGTCAGCTCCCTGCAGGTACTGGAAGGCCACAATTAGGTCACCCTGAAGCTTCTCTATTCCAGGCTGAACAATCCAAATTCTCTCAGCCTTTC
>VZTH01005362.1:114185-179503 GCA_013397815.1 Aleadryas rufinucha
CAGGGCCTCACCATCCTCACAGGGAAGAAATTCCTCTTAATATCTAATCTAACCCTACTCTCCGTTTGAAGCCATTCCCTCTTGTCCTGTCACTCCAGGCCCTTGTAAATAGTGTCTCTCCATCTTTCTTGTCAGCTCCCTGCAGGTACTGGAAGGCCACAATTAGGTCACCCTGAAGCTTCTCTATTCCAGGCTGAACAATCCCAATTCTCTCAGCCTTTCCTCATAGCAGAGGTGTTCCATCCCTCTGATCACCTTGGTACCTTCTCTGGAGTCACTCCAGAAGTGCACATGGCTGGGGCATGTCCAGCCCTCACCCACCAGCCCCCCAAGTCCTTCTCCCAGGGCTGCTCTCCATCTGTTCAACCCCCAGCTGGGACTGATACCAGGGACTGAGACCCAGGTGCAGCACCTTTCACTTGGTCTTATTAAACCTAATGAGATTCCCATGGGCCCATTTCTCCAGCTTGGACAGGTCCCTCTGGATGGCATCCTATCCTTCAGGAATTTATAATCTATGCCTTACTTTCCTCTCTTAAGTTCCCTATGTCTGATATTGGTGTCGTCTTCAACAAACTGAAGAACGTGACTGAATCTCGTGCCAAAGAAATCAGAAAGACTTTTGCTGCAACTGACCCTGAGCATACCAATGTGATTGGGTATGACACTTTCAGGTAAGACAGTGGATTTGGGGTTTTAATATTTAATAAAGGCACATGCCCCCAGAATGTATACAGCATGACTGGATTTTGATGCTTTCTCCACGTTAGCTGACAAGTGGCATAGATTAGTTTTGCATTTACTTGGAGATTGTGTGTGAGAAAGAAAGTAAATCCATGCTCCAGAAAAAAAAAGTGATAGTTTCAAGTAAGCTGAAAAACACAACAGAAATCTGTTTACTTTTCATGGAGCTGACACAGAGTGTTGTCAAGAAGGGCACAAGTCAGCAGTAATAGAGATGCTGAAAGAGAAAGAAAAATCCATCCTGAGATTCAAACAATAGTTTTGAAATTCAAGTAGGAATGTTCAAGTTGCCTCCTGAAAATGGTGTTTGGGTTTTGAATCATTGGTAAAGAAGACAGTCTTTACAGAACGAAGGTGTATTGAAATTATAGAAGTGGTAAGCATGTTTAAAAAAGATTGGAAAGCAGTAGTGAGAACAATAATTAATACTTGGATAGTAATTTAAACATAGATAAAGGGAGCAGAAATCTGGATTCTGGCAATGATCTGGATACGGCAATGGGCAGATGTAGAGATACTTGGAAGAGGAAATCATGCTCAAGTACAAGCTGATTTCAGTTTATCCCACAGCCAGAATACTTGAGCTTATGAACTGTGTTGGGCACAGTACTGGTAAGGTTAATCATGTGAAACAGAGGAGAAAACTTCACTTAGCAGCATTTGGTTTTCACAGAAGGAATACGCTGTGTATTTAGGAACTGTCGTAATAACTAAGGCATGTAAGTAGATGAATATTGCATGGAATGTCATCTCCATAGGAATGCTAACCAAGGCAGAAATTGCTTCTGAAATGTGTCAGAAGAGAAATAGATCAGCAGAAGGTTCTTTCAGCAATTCAAAATGAACGTAGTGAGAAATTAAAACAAGCTGGTATTCAGGAATGAAAAATAAGTGATTAAAAGGTAGGATTTAGACTAAGAGAGGCCACAGGTTTTGGCAGCTTTTGGTCAAAATATTTCTGAACTAAGATATTTTACTCAGCAGAAGCAAGATTTTGAATTGCTAATTGCATTAAGAGGGAAGATGTTATTACTTGAGTAAGAAGGAAGAAAATTGAAAGTTAATGTTTGTCAGGAGAAAGTTTCATTCACTTGGAAAAGAGTTTTTAATTTATGTACAAGGTAACTATGTAAAATAAAAAATACGGTTTTAGTTCAAAGTATGAAATAACCATCTGCAAAACTTTGTGTGTGCACTAAGAGCAACTCAAAGGTCTGGAAGATTTGCTTGATAAAATAAGAGAAGCAACCTTTTAGAAGGGAATATTGTGCTTTTAAATGACAGGGAAAGGTTTTTATTTTACCCAGAAGAGGCTCAGTTGGGTGTAAATTTAATCATGGACGTAATCTGTGCAGCTGTGAACAGCTCAACTGTTTAATTTAGGGCGGTGCTATTCTGTGACATGGAGAGAGGCATGTCTGATCATGTGGTATTGAGGAACTTGGTTTCAGCCACAAAAAATGCAGGAGCCCTCTCCATGAGCAGGATAGCTGAGGAACCCAAGTAATCAGGGTTTTCTGGGCCTCAGTGCTCACCTGGGCCAGTCTCAACACCTACTAATGGTCCCCATCCCTCCTATGGGGGGAAGGCCTGGAGTCTAACAGGGAATGTTCACACTGCCAGAGGAAGAATTTGCCTCTAAGGAACATTGAACATTTGTGCTCTATAGTGATAGTAGGTTTTGTTTCTGTTAATTTGTATTACACCCAGTAATCTAAAGGCTCTCTTATTACTATTATCCGTGTATCTTATTTTATAATGAAAGAAGCCTTTTTAATGACAAAAATGAGAGCACTTCTTTACATCTATGAAAATTCCAAGATATTTTTATGTGAATAGAATATTTTTTTCTTTCCGTTTCTTATTGTGTATATCTCTGTTTATTTTTAATCTGCCATGACATTTGATGATTATAACTAACAACAAATGATTATTTTTAGTACAGGCAATTATCTGTATGACAGCTTCAATGATAATCCTCTTTCCTTATCTTAAATACAGCTGAGGCTTTACTGTGCTCTGAACTTGGCTGTTCAGATTTCTTCCTTTCTACCTATATAATTTTATATGATCTGCATGTAAAAATACATCTATAAGTATGGTGTAGTGAATAGAATTGTAATTATACAATTTACTTTAACTGCTTTCAGAACCCAAATCTTCAGTACTTCATCCAGGAAATAAATATGTGATGTACACTAAAGCTATCCCCTAAGCTATCATTAAAACTATTGAAATCTTTGTTAAAAAGAGAATTAAAAAATAACTGAAGCTTAGATGCCTGTGCATCACGCAGCTCTATCCAGTCTGTTTTTTCTCATAAGCTACAAGATTGTTTGCTGTTAGAGACAAAGAACCATGTGTGTCTAACAAAGATGCCTATCTTCAGTTCAGCTTGAGAAGCAGCTCTCTTGAGCAGTTAATTATGACTTCTTCTTTCTGTAATAAATTCAGATTGCAATCTGTCTTATTCTTCTAGAACAAAAAAAAAAAAGTAAAACAAGAGATAGCTAAGCTGTGGGAACAATTATTTCAGCTTGGTTTTTTTTCTGTCAGGGAGAGTTTAGATGTCATTCTGTTTGTGAGTCTTGGGTCTCAGTCATTAGTCCCTCATAATCACTAAAATACTCCTTAATTCCCGAGTGAAATAATTTTATCTGCGGGTTTTTGTGATTTGATTGTCACTGACCACATTGAGAAAATAAAAGACTTTTAAAATCCTGACACTGGAAAAATCTGTGCCATGTATGGAAATCCAATCTGTGGAAATGTTCGGATGGCTGATGTTATCTACAGCCCCCAGCTCTGCCAGCCCAAGCGTTGGAGTGCCAGGCTTATCAAGCAGCATTGTCCTCTTTGTGTGTGCAGTGGTGTTACTGCAGGCTGCAGGAAAGAGGCTCCAGCTTTGACTGGATCTCTGAATGCTGCTGCAATATAAATAATAATATCCAGTAAGTGGAAAAATAATACTGACAAGATAATGATAATAGTAGTGATGGACCAGGTTTTGGTCATGAAGTTTGTGTAATCTCAAATAAGGTTTGCTACTGTCAACAACTTGTCACTTCCTTGTATTTATTTCCTGCCACTGCAAAGAAAGGATCATTCTGATTTATTTAATATGAAAAAAGAAGCAGTTGAATCAAAGTAGACAACACTCTACAGTATTTAACCTTTCTTTAGTAGCTGTGTAAGTGCAATCATATTACATGAAACGATACCTTCATTTAAACAGGACCACACAAGCCTCTGAGAGGATGCAAGTGAAGAACTATTGTTTCTTGTTAGAAGTTTGCAAATTTGGAAGGGTCCTAAGTTTCTGTGCTTGCAGTTCACTTGTGGAAGTTAAACAGAGCCTTCATCAGATTAATTCAACAGTTTAAGTATTCTCCAGGCAGCCATTTGAGTCTTGTGTCAGAACTTTGTGCATCACTACTAATTTCTTCCATTTGTTTTTGAGGATTGGTGTTTAATCACAGTGATTCAGTATCCTCCTGGGTATCACGAGGTACAGCACTAATTGCACCAGCAATTACGGTGAAGTTTATTCTCAGTGCAGTTTATCCAGAAGTATTATATATATAATTAATCTAATTTTGACTGAGACACATAGGCCTATGTTGATGCTTGCTGTTAAAAGGTCTGGTTGAATGTGAGTGCACCAGAGGCAGATGTTTGGGATCATAGAGCCAATGTAGTTACACTAATCCAGCTTTGTCAAGAGGCCTTGTAACAGCTGAGGGAGCTGACAGACAGTGTCAGCACTGTCCCTTCAGATGGATCTAAGGAACAATTCTTCTTCCTTGGGCTGGGCTGATTTCTCTGAGCAGCTTGGGAGAGCACATCCCAGGCTCATCCCTGCATGGGATCTGATTCTCCACTTACAGCAGCCACGTGTAAGCTGCTCTTGCTGCTTACATTCTTGCCAGGGGAACTTGTGGTTGGGTGTAATTTTCTGTATGGCATCTCTGGTAAAATACTTCTGTCATGGTTAGGGTGTATTTTTGTATGTACAGACAGCTACTGAGGAAATTTGGACATCCTTTTCTCCCCAAAAATTAGTGATTATTGACTGGTTTTAACTTGCTTACTTAAAACTAATGTAGGATGTTGGTTTTGTGAACAGAAACTGGATAGTCAGTGTCGCTGGTGGAGCATTTTCAGAACATGAAATTATGACTCTTGGGCGTCACTATGGCATGAGAGATGACAGTCAAACAGACCTGCACCTCCTCCTTGCAGTGGCTCAAGAAAAACTAAAGAAAAATACCTTTGAAAATTTTGAACAACTGACTACAGTGTTTATGTACAACGACCGAGAAAAGTAAGTTTCCTCTCTTTATCCTAAGCTGTTACTTCAGAAGCTCTTCTTGTAAACCCACCTACTTTCTGTTTATTGCTGAGCAAATGGTGTATTGTGGCCAAAGAACATTATTCATAATGTTAAGCCTCTCTCAGCACTTGACAGGAGACAAGAAAAGGAATGCCTTTTTGTCTATTTTAAATTTTGTGTGGACTTTTTATTATAGAAGCTGTACTGAACATTCTGTGGCATCAGATACCAATTCATGGTCAAAACACAAGATTTTAAATCAAAGAGGAGAAATAGTGATTTAAGGGGAAAAAAAAGGAAAGGATTTGGATTATTTATGTGACTCTTTTGCCCTTTTTGTTCTCTGACATCACAGATAAAGAATCACAGAGAATCACTGAGGGTCTCAATATGAGAAAGGCTACAATGTCACCTTCAAGTTTCTCAGCTTTGTAACAGCAAAATTTCATAAAACTTTGTTTTCTTTACCTCTATCCCGATATTGCTCACATGTTTTCCTATTCACAGAAACTTCACTTGAAGTAAACCTGGAAAATACCTAATGTATATTTCTACCTCTCTCTTTCTGATGTGCAGGTGTGGATTGTTGCCTTATGAGACCTGCAGAACCATTTGCAAATCCTTTAAGTTTCCACTTGCTGATGATCTTCTAGAAACTGTATTGACCAGGTAACTTAAGGGCAGATAGTCTGCCCTGCATGCACAGGTGCAAATCAATGCTAAATATCTACTGCAGACACAAATCTTCAGCATTTCAGGAGGAGGTGCATTATCTAATATGAATCCTTTCATGACACAGATTTTGTCCCTACCCACATGCAGACTTTCCCATTTATAGAATATTTATAATCAACTGAGATGCATCCATCTTAACAACTTCTCTTCATTTTGCCTGGCACAGTAAATCATCTGGGGTTTGGCAGAATTCTATGGAATTAATCTTTCCAGAGTCAGTTACTGATACTTATAATTTTCAATGAGATTCACTTTTTTTTCTTTAGTTGTTCCTGTGTGTAGATGTAAGGTAAAAACAATAATCTTATGAAGCACATTGTGTGAGTTCCAAGGAACACACCAACATGAATACAATGAAGTGTCTTTATCAAGTAGACAGCATCAGTAGTAAATAAAATGGGTTTGCTACTCCTATTAATCTCACCTGAAGCATATTCTATTGTAATTTTTAAAAAGGGAAAGGACTCTTGCCGAGGCTTTGTACTTCTCCCTAGCACACTTAGCTATTTTGAGACAAATTGTTTTACTAGATGTATTAATGGGAATAGAAGTGAAAAGAGCTTGTGCTAAAGCCTAGAGTTCAGAGTAAGCTGTGGTGCTCTGAACACTCATGTCTTGTTGAGTTTGGTTTTCCTGGCCAGTTTTTCTGGTAATAGGTTTAAATGCATACTTACTGGTTTCTTCTTTCCCTCGAGGGAAATCCTTAAATCACATGTTTTGTCTGTGCTTTCATACTGTGTCAAAAACAGGAACAGGTCTTGTCTTCTGTCATGTTTAGATGCTTTCAGGTAGATACAAGTCCTGATTTCAGGAGGAGTTGCAAATTAAGTACCTGGGTTTAGTAAATAATGAAAAGACCCTTGTCAGGCAGAAATGTGGAATCCATTTTAATAAAGCTTCTTTGTACTGCTGTTCATCACTTCTGACACTGAGTTATAAGCATTAGTCTTCAGAAATGTCTGAATTTTAACAATAACCTACAACTGATATTTTAGAACTCCCACCAAGCTTCTCAACACAATTGTTGAAGGACAATTGACATCCCATATTAGACATGGGGTTTTTACAGATTCCACTTCTTAAGGGCTGAACTTGAATAGATGCACAACAAGGCACTGGAAGTTTTCCCTTATGTACTAACTCAGTTCTGATGAGAAGCAGACAAGCCTGACACATCCTGGGCTCTAGGGACGTGTTTATTCCTTGTGAATTTATACCAGGGAAAGCTTTTGTGCCCTGACCCTCTTCTCTCCTAAGGAGACTGACTGTAGGCACTTGAAAAAGCCCAATACACTCTAATAAAAATTAGAGACAAGTTTAGAACACGGGGAGGAGATCAAGGGCTGGATTTCACCCAGTTTTAGCAAGGTACCCATGACAGCTGCATGAAGTTTCAGCTGCTGTAGGTTCTTTCTGTAGGTGGTGGAGGAGAGAGTTATCTCCTCAGCCTGCATCAGAGCTGCATTTCCAAATTACCAGCCATTTTCCTTAGTTTCTAAATGGGCTGAGGCTGTGTTACAGATTTCTGTATGAGAAAGGTAAATGAGAATGGTGTGAAGCTGGGCCTCAGAAATCAGTGTGGGAAGTGCTCCATTTGACAGAGAGCCTTGTGTAAGGCACTTCTAAGTTACTGCATCAGCTGCTCCAAAGGTGGCAGTTTAGGTGGTGTCACAGCACTGCAGGTAATGAGGAAGATTTTCATAATGTGTGCACTTGGCACTGCTTGGGAAGTTTGTTGTTTTATGAGGGTGCAGAGTCAGGGAAAGATTTTTTTGAACTCTATTTAATAGGACTTAATTTCCAGTAGTCTGTAAATCGAACAGTTGTGTTGCCTTAATGAGATTTAGACTTTTCTTTTCCTTTCTTTCTGCTTCAACACTGAAGAATCATGAAACAGGCAGGTTTATTGTTAATGAAGAACAGTCTCATTCCTGGGGAGTTTGCAATTCAGTGTAGGCCAAGTTTGTCAACAGTATTCTTTCCTTGTTTTGGTTTGGTTTGGTTTGGTTTTTGTTTTGGATTTTTTTTGTTGTTTGTGGTTTTTTGGTTTTTTTTTTGTTTTATTTTTGTTGGTTTTTTTTAAGTGAGGGACCATGTAGTTTTGTGTCCACTGATATTTCTGAAACAAGTGGTGTTGGTGGTCCTACTTTGTGTATCTGTATTTATGAAGGAAGAAAGTGGTACAATAAAAGTTGCTGGACTGATTCCCACAAAATCAGTATATACAGCTAATGCACTAGCTGGACCCTATTCAGCCATAAAATGATGCTGGACAATGTGATCAGATAATAGTTGAAGGCTGAAGCTCTGTGTTTATTCAGCTTTGCTATCTGAGATTGGGTGACAAAGACTTTCTCCAGGACTTAATGACTCTATTTTTCCATTTTGAAAGGTAGGACTCTTAAAGTATTTATTATTTACATTTGTAAATTATACTGCAATGATCTGTCACTTATTAAAAGCATGGGATGGGACTAGAAATTGCTGTCTAATTTTGTGGTCACCTCCAAATGACCCAAGACTTTGTTTACTGTACCCAAAGACCATTCAGTTACCACAGAGTGCAGGGAGAGTTAGCACAAAAATTGGGGTTTCATAAGACCTTTTCATATTGTCCATCTAGTGTAAATTTATATTTTTAATTGTGGGATGTTGAAATAGTAGGATTTAGGTACCCAACAATGTGAATGTTTTTCCAATTTGCCTGTGCTGGCATGTTAAAAAGTATTTTCTTTCTCCATCAGCATTTTCTCACTTACTTTTTTAATCACAGAACAATACAGAATTTAATCACATTGTATTAAGCAATGCAGATGGTACACAGTTGTTTCTGCCGGAAAACTACAGCAGTCATTATAAAAATGTCTTTAAATTTATGCAGGCATCATGAACAATTACAGTTTGTTTAATAAATAAATTTTGCCCAAGTGCTTAAGTAATGAGTTTAGGGGATTTTTTTCTGTTATTTTTATTTACTGCAATGCTAAATTGATGCTAACAAGGACTTAAAAAGAAACAGTCCTTCCCTGGAGGATTTATAAACAGCTGGTAGATAAGGAAGGAAAAAATTGAGAGAAGAAAGAATGGATGACAAGTTTACAAGCATTACATGTTGATTATTTTGCATTAATTTAGTTGTTAATTGTAGGTCCCTGTTTTTCTAAAGGATGTTTCTATTAAAAGCAGCTGTGTAGTTTTTCACCTCTCTACACTGCTGGGGTGAGTCTGTTTGACTCTGAAGGGTGCTTGTTTTTTTGGGTAGGTGAATCTCCAGTCCCTCAGGTAGCAGTGCCTGATGACAGAGGGCCTCCTATATGGTCATTCAAGTTCTCAAATCCCTTACAGCCAAGCCAGGCCACTCCTGCCTGCTCAGTTTTTCCCAGGATTGTGGCTGGGTAATAATTTTTTACCTAGTTTCCTACCTGTAATGGTTTTTTTTAGGGCTGCCCTTCTTTCAGGAAGCAAACCTGCTTTTCCTGCTACAGCAAGTGCCCAGTAGCAGAAGCAGCACTGGAAATGATCACAAGATCTTTCTCCTGCACTCTGTCTTCTTGTTGCCTTTGGTGCCTGAGACTCCCTGTGCCATTTGTGATTGAAAAGTTCTCTAGCATTCATATTTGGATCTCTTAAGACAAATTATTCCTGTTATTCAGTTTGCTAAGGAGCTGATGGTTCAATTCATGGTTGTTCAAGACATTAATAAATGTATTATAAATATAAATTAGTAAAAATGAGATGGTGGCCATTATTATTTCATACTGACTTGTTGTGCTTGCTGGTTTAAATCCTTTTGTATGAGCAGTTTATGACAATTTAGGTGTACACCTGTGACAAATTAGTCCCTGTGTTGCACAGAGACCATCAAACAGATTGAAGAATCCCAACATTTTCTCTAAGTTTAAAGCAGAAGATGTTTCTGCTCTATTATTATCAGATTAACTTCTTAATTAATGTTGTTTGAAACGAAGGAATTAAAAAAACCTCTCCATGTACATTAAAATTTCACATAAATCTTCAGGGTACAGATTTCTTGATGGGAAAGAAAAAAGTATTAGTTAGTAACCTTTACCCACCAAGGCGTCCTCAGAATGATCATAATGTGATTTAACCAGATTTTTCACATATATGGAGTATTTAATTATGAATGCATTTTTAGAAGCAGAAATATGTGATTATTTCTGTAATGATAAAGAAAATAAAAAGCTCTGCAAACTGTGATAGGGATGAAGGAATGACTTTCATAGTCTAAAATCACATGCATTGGTGAAGTAACAGGGCAAAACTGAAGAGAAGGATGGTTTAAAGCTATCTTTGTTGCATCTTCTTGATAAGACAAATCTAATTTCCTTTTCTGAAGAGCACTGTCTGTCTCAGCATTATTAACTCCAGCCACTGAAATGTATGACATCTCTGTCCTAATAATGCACAAACTGATAGCATCTCCTCAGTCCATCTGGATGCTCTGTGCCAAATCTCTAGTGTATGCTTTTAGTAGATTGATACAATAAGTTACAGCAGTAAAACATCTAAACAGTAGGTTGGTTTTTTTTTTTCTTTCTGGATTATTCTAGATTAGTATTTTAAGATGCTTTCTGTAGCTATTTAATTATGGGATTTAGGAAGCCCATTTCCTCTGCCCATGTTAAAATTTTTGGTTATATTTAATTTCAAGCCCATGTTGTCATCTCAGCTCACTAGTGCTGTCACATCAAAGGACTTTTCTCCTTGTAAATGTTTGTCAAAAGCAGAAGCAATGCTTTCCTCAACTTTGGTGCCTCAACAGGAAGTTTAAGTAGTTACATACCTTCACTTCTTTGTTTAAAAATCTTGCTTATACATATGCTCAGCATCTTCATGGTGGAATCTTTTGTCTTTTCACAATGAGCAAAAGGTAACTACATAATAGTAGAAGGAAAAATAATTCGTCCTGATGATAGTTCTGAAATTCCAATCTGTGTGCCATTGTTTTTCCAAGAGGTATAAGCTTTTTGACTGTCTTATTTTACTAATTTCTTTTCCCTATTGCCACCTGCAAAAAAACCCCCCTGAAACTAAGAACCCACTGGAAGTGGGAATGGTAATTTTCTTGTATATTGGATATATTCCCCAAATGCAAGGCTTCATGGAAATGTTAACTTGCATGTGAACTATGGTAAGGAAGCAAGCTGTCATAGGAGGGTTTCTCATGGCAGTGTTTCAGGCTTCATTTCATTCTGGTAGCAGTAGCATTCTTTTCTGACTTTGCTTTCATCTTCAGCATAATTCATTGTACTTAACATTTCAGTTTATCGCTGCCATCTCTGTTTATGGCTCTCAGTATATTTTATTATTATCTTTCCTGTTGACTATTAAATGAAAGGTGTGGGGGGAGGAGAGGGAAAGGATGAGTTGCAGTTTATTGCAGTTTATTTTTGTCACCAGATCTATTTCTCCTCCAGTATTGTTTTCCAAGTTTGTGCTGTAAATTCTCCCTTAAAGTGCTTTCATGCTTAATTTTTGTTAGAACCATTTGCAGTGATTGAAGGGTTTTGAGGCCCATGTTTTCTGCACTGCTATTTCATTAAGGACAAGGCAAAATGATTTTCTGAAATACTTGTTTCCTGTGCAGTAGTTTTTGTCTCACCAGATGGCAGGGCAGAATTGTTTAACCTGGTGTCTCCCACCAGATAAGAGATACTGAGTCTTGCTGGGTGTCTATATCTCTCCATGGACCCCAGTGAAGCACAGACACTCCCAGGCTGTGCTTTTTTGCCCAAACTGGGTCCCTTTTGCAGGTGGGTGGTGTTGGGTAAGACAGGTGTCCTTCAGAAGCTGCCAGTGCTGTATTTATTGCAGAGCATTCCAGCTGTTCATTTCAAGCTTCAGCTCGAAAGTATCTTTCCACATTTGGCTGGTGACACTGAAAGAACAGTGGTTCCCAAGTGCCTGAGTTACCTCAGTGTTCTGCTGAATTGGGGACTTATTTCTGTAGCTGCTTCATCCAAATCAACGGCAGAAGGATGAAGTGGCTTAGAAATCTGTTCCCATGGGGCTTATTAGTGCAGGGTAAGGATTTTAGAAATCTGAGGGAAGGAAATAGCATTTTCCACATGTACCTGTAGACCTTAGCTGGCAGCATATATATCTTCATGCATTTAGGGGACAGCCACAACTGACATAAATATATATATTTTTCCATAGAAATAAAGAACAGTGCCATAAACCTGTTACCAAATGATTTTAAAATCTGGCTATTATTTGATATGTTAGCAAGCTGTGTGTTTGTCAATTGCAAATTGATCCCAAGGTGTGTCCAAACAACATTTTTGAAGGATTACTTATTTTCAGGAAATGATTGTAGAAGTCATAATAAAGCAGGTCAGTTGTGTTACAGCACAGGTTTCTTGCATAATTCTGTTTCTTCTCTACACAAAGGAATCATACAGTGATCATCCCAACTCTGTGTTTGTCAAAAGCTGTGAGATTGGTGTTGGAAAAGCTTGGGCAGTGCTTCAAAACTAAAGTGAAAATAGTTGAAAATAAATAAAACTTGAAGAAGTTGAATTCTACTGTAAGAGACAATAATAAGGTGCAAGAATATGGAAAAAATGTATAATATAGAAGTTCCTTACATTTTGTACTGTTCTTTCACTTGTGCCAGTGTTTGGGAATAAAGTAGTATAAAAATTATTATCGCAAAGGTAATGATTAGTATACTGTAGATAACATGACAAAACTTTGTTAAAAATTTCCTTTAACCTTGAGTCATCTTATGAATATTCTGCTTAGGTTTGAAGATAACCAAAAGCAAGTAGACTATGGAAAATTTGTGCATGCCCTGAACTGGAGAGAGAATCAAGTCCGTGCTTTCAAGGAGGTGAAGGAGCCACCCAAGGTAAAACCAGTGTATGAATTCTCCAACTTTAACATGACTGTTTTAGCCAACACACACTACAACATTTTTTCATATTTGTGTATTTGTGCCTGTTTTCTTCAAGTAATTATTTTTTAAATAGCTTTAATAGGGAGGTTTAAGATGAAGCAGAGAAGTCAAACAGGGGCAAGGAGGTGCCTAATAGGTATCACATCTCTGGGACATTTTATAGAAGAAAAAAGAAAAAGAGAAGGGGAAGCAGGTGTTTTTATCCATGGACAATGGGCATGAATACTGCTTCCCCCACAAATATCATTGTCACATGTCAAATGATCTCTTCATTTGCTGAGGTAGTCAGAAAATGCTTTAAGCTCCACTGACACATATGCAGAAAATAGCTCTGCATTTTGTATAACTGCACAGAAACCTGTACATAACACACCACATCTCTGGTAGGCATGCACAGTGAGAAGAACTGATGGATCAACTTTGTACATCTCCAGCCTGCTACTTAGGGTAAATAAAAATGCAGTATCAACAAACTGCAGAGACTAATCTGATCTTGCCATCTCGTGCTGAGTGGAATATTTTAAAATAGAAGCTCCATAAGGCAATTATGCTGAATTTTAAATACTTTGTAACAGATAAATCCAAAGGCCTTCTGCCAACACATCATTTTGCTGGCCTGGCCTGGCCAATGTATTGTACAGAATGTGTTTGATTGTGTTCAGACCATTTAGAAACACAGCATTCCTTTGAATTGAAGTTCAGTTGTGGCACAGTTTAAACCAGTATTCCTCATGCACTGTGCTCCTGACTCCTCAGTCTGCCTGACTTACCAGGACTTTCCCCTGGAGCATCTCAGACTGTTGGTGGTATCTAACGAGGGCCCAGGGCTGCTGGTTTGCTCTGCTTTCCATGGTTGATTATTTTCACTTTGTCATTGTGAAGAATTTTTCTGTCTTGTGCAGATAAAATCAAAGCCCTTCCACATGTTTTATATAGCAGTCCTGTGGATTATGGTGTTTATGAGGCTTTGTTCAGGGGGTATTCTTTGTTTTTACAGATGAATTCTGTGCTTAAGCTGTAACTTGAATATTTTAAGAGAGGTAACTACAAAATGGAAAAAATCAGAGACAGGAAAGGTTTTAAATCTTGTTCAGCTTTAAAATTCAATTGTCATTCTGTGCATGACTTTCCACAAATTAATAGCAGTATTTTGAGGCTATTGTACTTATATTTAACAGATAGATTTCAGCACTAGAGTTGTGCTTGTTTAGCTGGCTTTCTTTTTTATTCCTTCTCTTTATCTTGTTATTTTGTATGATTTTTGTTGTTGAGACATAGATAACTTCCAAGAATTTGAAGTACAAGCATTTTAATGAAGAAAAGATAGCATTATTTAATTTAAAAATGTCTGCAAAAGGGCTAATGATAGAAAATATTTTTAATAAAATATTTTGCAACATTGAGAAGAATGTGCATGTAGTAATCTTTTAAGAAGATGTGCTATATAAAGACCCAATTTTTCACAGATTTTTCTGTGGAATTGAAGCAGCTCATTCAATCTTATGTTGACTAGCTTTTAATGATTCCTGTTTTCTTTATTATATAGTAAGATATTTTCTGGGTTACTAATTTCAGAGGGAAGATATCTGGAACCAACTACCACGATCCCCTCCTGTGACTGGGATCAAATACCCTTGTCTTCTGGATGATCTGTTTGGCAAGGAAGAATAATCCCATCTGTGCAAGCCACTGATTTAAGATTAGCGTTCAGCTCTGAAGATTACTTAGAGAGATATAGAAAACATTTCTTGTAAAATAAGAAAAAATCAGATATAGGTTTTATTGTATTTAATTTCTTGTTCCAACAGAGATGTATACTTGTGCGTTTTTGGAGCTTTTTCTAAATCAACAGCACTCTGCCATACTTACACAAGTGTAATTAAAACTATATCCTCTAATCTCTGTGTCTGGTTGTATGGAGAATTTGCAAGTATTGAGAAATCCTTGAAAAGTCAAGCAGTGCAAAATCTGACTGACCCTGCTTTGTTCTGCAAACAAACGTTGTTGGATGACCTCTTAAAATTGGGTCGGACTGCGTTAGCACAGTAATGCCATTCCATCCACGTTTCCTCCCTTGCTCTTCAGCTTCTATCTGTGGTTTTGCTGTAGCCCCATGGTGATGCTCGAGTGCTGTTTGTGTCAAAGTTGGTTATTTTGTGGAGGAAACGCCAGCAAGGTTTTTGCACACTATGAAGCTGCTTTGGTATCAGAGATAATTATAGCCTTCCAAAGTGGAAGCAAATGTTTTGCAGGCACGGCATGGAAACTGTCAGTTCTTGCTTTTCGTTCAAATGTGAACTCAGGTTAGTCCCACCCAGCTTCACTTGGGTGGGATATGTCTGAGGAGAAGGGATTTCAGTGCAATTTCAGTGTGCAGCGTTCTTGCAGCAGAACTGTATTTGCCCTTTGAAAATTAATTGATGCCTTTCTCTTTCTCCGTGGCTTAATGGAGTTCCTGTTAGCATTTTTGTATCTTTTTAAGCTTATGCCAGCTCAAAGCCATGATTAGATTTGGATTTACTTTCTGCTTTTGTGAGAGGAGTAATTACCCCGGGATGAAGAATGGAAGAGCTGAGGTGAAGGTGGAGCTGACTCATCCACACGATTCCACTGGGGAAGGGGAAGAGGTGTGAGCCAGTGCACCTCTGCTGGTGCCTGGGAAGACTAAGAACCCTGTATTTTCTTTAATCTGAAATTGCAGTTTCGGGGAGGAATTTTTTCATTTAGAAAGATGAGAATTCAATGTATCTAAATCCCCAAACTGAAGGAAAGACAATATTAAATTTTGGAAACTTGGAGATCCCGCTTACAATTATGATTCTATATAGAAATACCTTCCTATACTTTTGCATGATAATGTAAATGAAATTCTTGTTCTTTTTGTATCATATGGCAAAATATGAAGATTTTGACAGCTCTTTGCCTTTTTTGAAGCAAAAAAGGTCTTGAGACAAGGCATAATTATGTTGCTGCTGCTGAGGAGGGGGTAGCAATAAAATGGGCAAGGAAATGTCTGTGTCCAGAGGCTTAAAAAGAAAAAGGTGAACAATTAAAGTGCTCCAAGTTGTAGGCAAGACCATAAATTGCTTTTTGATACAAAAGAGGAGAATGGTTCCTTACATGATAAGAAATGTCTGACCATAAGGACAGTGTCAGGATCCGAAACAACAATTTGTGTTTGAAGCCAATTTGGTGAAAGCTGAATATTTTTATAATATGTCACCAAAACTGAGATTGATACTAAATGAATGCAGTTTTTCTTGTAAGTTTTTAATGTTCCCAAGACTTCAGAAGGATTTGTTTCAATTGTGGAAATCTTGTACAGCTGAGGGTTTCCAAGAAAAGGGGACTCTGAACATTGAGAACCTCCCAAGTAGCTTTTAGAAAAGACAAATTCACTTTAGTTTGTTTCCCTTTATGTGTATGAGACAATAGAAGACTTTTTAAAAGGAAAATTTAGTTCAAGAAATATAATATTTTATAATTTCATGTGGAACCATGTACATGGGTCTATTTAGTCACGGTCTGGTCTGGTCTGGTCATGGTCAAGAGAGGGGAATGTAAACTGGAATCAGTGCAGAGAAGAGCTGGAAAGGTGACCAAGAGAATGGAGATAAGAAAGGTGACTGAAGGAGCATGACTTATTTAGTGAAATAAAATGAAGGCTCAGATTGAATGAATATCCTTTCTCTCTGTAAATACATTGTTGCCAGGTGAGGAAAATCACCTGGTTCAGGTAAGAACTCTGGTACTCTTAAGGAAAAAATGGGTATAGTTTGCCATGAATAAATTAAACCTGGACAACAAAGGTGGTTTCTCACTTCTAAAACAACGAGGGTCTCAAACAGCCTTCCAAGACTGATGTACTGAGTTTTCAGGTTGAGATGGGTTCATCTGATGATGGTAATTTTAGGAGGTTTATTAATACCACTCTGAATTATTAGTCTCACTTCTGGTTTTCCCTTTTTCCCATGCATCTTGCATAACTCTGACAAACACAAAACAATCTCCTAGGAGAGGGCAGACAGGGCCTGAAAAACATTTTCATTGCTTGTCACTGTGCTCACAGTGTGTGATACTCTGTGGCCTGACATGTTATAAACACTTTTCACCAGGTTTTCTCTCTTACAAGCAGCAGTGCTTCCAGAATGGAAAGCCCTGGCCAATGAGCAGCCCAATAATCCTCTTTGTATAATGTGACTTACAGCATATGCTGCCCAGAATATTTCAACCTCTCCTCTAATCCTGCCACCAGCTTCTTCTCTCTTTTCACATTGCTGATGAGGGGCCTGAATGAAGACAATACCACAGGGTTATGTTTCAAGATGGCAGGAGGCCACGGCTTTAAAGCACGCATGGCACAGAGGGGAACAGCCCCCACAGTTGCCATTAATCTCAGCTCTGGATCTCTGCAGGGCAGCCAAGGGTATCTCCTTTCCACAAGTATCTGCGCTGTCCCGGCAGGAGCGGAGGGATTCACGTTACAGCGCCGGCTCCCCGTCCCACTGCTGGGCTGTGCTGCGTGCTCAGTGTTAATGTTTGCTTCCTCAGCTTGGCATTTGGGAACGAGAGGCTCCAAGTTCTCTGGAATAGTTGCTGCTGCTGGCAAGGAAATGGCTGCAAAGTTGGCTCAGAGTGCCATGGCTGTCACCTGCAGTTGGGTCCCCTCGGACATGGGCAGCCATGGGCGTTTGCTGTGGGCAAAACAGGGATGTTCCTCACCAGGTAATATATTCTTGAGTCCTGTTCGTCATACAGGCAGCTACTGTATTTTTCTGGGCAGAGCCATTTGCACCAACATCAGGCAGATGTTCATCTGCATAAATGAAAGGGTGAAAGTCCTCCTGCATTTGTTCCTCATGTGCTGATGTGAGTTCATCCTACTTCATGGAAAATGTTTGGGCTCAGTTGGCTCCTGTGTCAGCTCTCTCTCTTTTGTCCTTTCAGCCCAGGAGACATTGCTGCCTCCCAAAGGAAAACTTGCTGTGGGAAAACTGCAGGGATCCTAATTCCACAATAACCAAAATACTGGATGTTTTCAGTCACTTGACTGCGTTCAGAGAACTGCAGTCCGTGTATCATTAGCAGTAATTCACCAGGCGTGTGCTTGCTGGGCCCTTCTGAGTGTTCCTGTGGTTTGAGACATGGAACTAATAGAAGAATTTTCCAGTTTTTAACATTTTGTAGTTCAGTGGCATGGAGGCAAACATTAGTTCTTTAAGCAATAGTGTCCTGTACCCTCAGTAACTTAACTGTTGTATGCTTACTTGCAGAATTTCTTGCTCTTCAAGGTTGTTTAACCATCAAGCTGCCGTACAATGAGAAAGATAGAACAGCAGCTTGTTTGTGAAGAATTTACAAAATCAGGATGACAAAAGTACCCTAATATGAGCTCAGTCTGATTTTTAAAATTATTTTTAGGTTTTAGAGGGCAGTATAGATAACATTTGAGAGAAAACTATCTGGAAAGAAGACTTTTTAAAGTTACTGTTTCCTCTAAATCAACTTCTTGTAGTTTGTTTAGGGGAGTGATTCAGACCCAGTCAGAAGCAGCACTCCTGGTTTAGGCAATGGTCAAACAAACCAGAGAGGTGTGGGGGAACGTCCATGTCCCTGCCAGTTTCCAATTTAAAGTTTAAAACTAGGAAGCATAACCAAGATTAAGAAGTTGATATAACTATAATATATTAAGCTTATGGATTGATTAAATGAACTCTTTCTCTGCACATTTCTCTGGTCATTTCTGAATCATCTGGAAATTTATTCTGGTATGTATTACACACATGAACGAGCTATCCTCATCTGCCCTTCACCCCAGCCATCTGTCCTCTCTGCTCTCCTCTTTCCTTGGGATAGTTTCATATTTAGAACTACGAACAAAGAGAAGTAAAGGCGCTGATTCACAAACTTACTCGAAATCTGATGCAGATCCCTGGCAAGCAGCATGGTGGGATGATCTATAACAGCACAAAATTCACTGTATCACCTGACAGTACTTGAGAGAGCTCCCACTTCCAAAACAAATCTGTCAGGATGGCATTGCCCTGGAGGACAAGAGGAAGACCCTTTGCAGAGCTGCCTTGCTGCAAGTGGGACAAGGCCACCTCCAAATTAGAATGTCTCTGGGTGATACTCATGTCCCCTGCTCTCAGATGTTGGCAGTGCAGGTGTCTGCACCTGCACTTGCTCTCTGGATCCCTTACTGCTGATGGACAGGCCATCAGTACCTCTAGGGAGTGACCAGCCCACAGGAACATTGAGAGGAGGCCTGTAATCCCTGCCCATCCCTCTGCACTGACTGAAGGGATTGGAAACAACCAGCTGAGTGTAGATGTTTGCACTGCTGCTGGGGGAGAGGAATCCCACCCTTGGTGTCCACCAGCATTGTGAGAGGAGCTCTGAGGCCAAGCACGGTGACCTTGGCTGCTCCCCACCCATGGGCAGGTTGTGGCTGCTGTGGGAAGGGCTCAGCAGCAGCCAGCTGGGGGTAGTCTGGGTTGAGCTGGGTAAGAGCGGTTATAATGTTGAGACTGGTCAGAGTTCATGAGATCATGAGACCATGAGGCCAGGAGTCTATGCTGAACATGCACAGGATCCCTGTCATGGGATATTCTGGATCTCAGGATGAGCAGATTCAGGGGCCTGCTTATCAGGTGGACCTGACTGTGCTTGAGCTTGACTCTGCCTGGTGGGTCTTGCTCAAACTTCACTCCAGCTGGGTAAACAGGAATATCTGGATTGACTTAAGTGGAACTATGATTTCTTTTGTTAGAGCTCTCTGAGAATCTAATTTAGCAAAGTATTTAAGCGTGTGCATAAGGCTGTCCCGTTTGTTCAGAGCTACCCAAGTGTGTTCAGGCAGCTCGCTAAAATCTGTCAAACAAAGCACTGCTGGAAATGCTTTCCTAACAAAGAGGAGTCCCTAATATGAGGCATTTAGGAATTAAATCATTGTAATAACCTCCCCCCCACCCCCCGAACCGTATAAGAAGGTAGCAGTGAAAGGAGGTGATATAGAATTGTCTGGACATGTTTATAGGCTGCATATTGTGTGTTGTTATTGCCGTTCTTCTATAATATAAGCTAGCAATTAGCAATTAAATTCCCATTATGGGATCATGTTGGTAATTGAGATAAACTGTAAGTGTGTAACTGTTTTAAACCTTTCTTTTAACTAACCCAAATACTATAGTACTTTTATAATTTAGAGATAATATCCCCATTAGTAGAGTTTATGACTCAATAAACAGTTCCCACAAGTTCATAAAAGCCAAAACTGTAAACACCAGGACTATTAATGCAATAGAAATTCTGTGCCTCCCTCTTTTCTTGGTGGTCTGGATAGAGCAAAGGGAAATGCTATCGCAGAAAAAACCCAACATTTATTTTGGCTATATAAATATAAATGAATTGTCTTAAAACCCATCTGGAAATTTCCTCTCCTCCCCATGTCCCAGGTGGTCTGGCAACAGTGATGCATTCTGCTTTTGTCTGCAGGCAAGGGCAGGAGCTCCCGTTGGAAATCATTTACATGAAGGGATTGCATGTGAAAGCCTGGTGGTATCTTCACCCTGCCTCTCCCTCGGGACAAAGAGGAACAAAATCTTCTCTAGAGTTGGGTTTCAGTGTACTTTTCTATTATTATTATTACATTTATTATTATTTTAAAGGAAAATCCTCATTGAAGTGCCTGGAACCTCTCTGCTGCTGGCAATTTTTTGACAGCTAAATGAATTTTAGGGAAATTCATGTGCTTGCCTGGACATTAATACAAGCAGAGCTTTTGTAGCTCAAGCCTCTTTCCATTTGGGGCTGGGGGTAGTGATTAATTTAACTATTTTCAATTAAAAATGAACACTTTTCTTTGTCCAGAAGAACTTAATTTTGCAGCATGGTGAGGCACTGTTCTGCTTAGCAAATCCTTGTGCAAGGAGCCACCACTATCTGGTGTCTTGCTTTGCTGCTGAAGGACATTTCTTCCTGTGTTGTTAAAATCATATTGCTCAAGTTCATCAAAATACAGGAAGTTTTTTTTTCCTCACTCGCCATCTGGGTTCAAGTGGTTATGAAAAGCTGGACGAACACACAGAGCCACTGCTCCTGCACTCCCTCTCCCAGCAGGTAACTCACCCTGGGATGGAACACAAGGTTTTCATCTGTTTTGCCATTGCATCAGGTCTCCTGTTCTTGCCACTTTTGTTGTGAGAGTTTGTTTCCAGAGTAAGCATCTCAAGTGACTGCTGGGATTTGTGTCTATCACCTCGCTGCTGCTGGATTCCTGACCTTTACGCCTACGAGGGAGTTTGGCTTTCAGGACCCCCGGAAAGCTCACACAAAGCAGAAACTCAGACATTTTGTCCTGCAGAAGCCTGGCAAGGAGTGAGCAAATGGTCTCTCTTAGGCTTCCTGACGTTTCCATTTCACTGGCCTTCCTGAAATTTCAAGTTTCCATAACAATGGTGTCAAACAGGGAGGGCACCCCATCGGGAATGTGCCTGCCCACTCCCTCTCACCCCACACACAACCCTCTCCAGTAAAGTTTCACAGCCTTGCAGCAGGTTCAGAGATGCCCCTTTTGACTCCCTGTTGACCCCTTTTGATTCCCTCTTGGCCCCTTTTGACTCCCTGTTGTCAGGCACGGGATGAAGACAACACAAAACCCTCAGCAAATCGAATATGCGAATTAGACTCAGCATCCTAATGAAGCAAAATTCCTTTTTGAAGGCAAACAATCACAAAGGACCTGAGCTGTCACTCCTGAGGCCCCAACAGTTTCACCACTGATTTCTGTGAAACAGGGAAACAGGGTTTCCTGTGGGAACAGGGCTTGTCTCTGATTTCCGGGAAAGGGTGATTGTTTTGCTGCATTCCTGCCCTTGCACACAAAATCCCTGACTCATCTCAGGGTAGCCCACATGCTTCAGCTGCAACAGCCAGGTCCCAGGACTGGGTCAGACCCTGGCAGATCCCACCTCAAAATTCGGTATTGCAGATATTCAGGTGTGGGGTCTGTGATGGATGCACTCGTCCCCTTACCCAAACTCGTGGGGGTTTGGTGCAGGCTCCGAAGGAGGCAAGGCCTAAGCCACAACTGGGCCAAGAACTCCTCTAGTTCCAACCTGTCCTCTGAAAACCCACGAAGGAGCAGAGTTAGAAGCTCGTCCTTTGAAGTCTGCAGGTGACTGTGGGTCTCGGGGGTTGCTCAGGTGCCTGTGTGCAGCTCAGGAGCCGATGGAGGGACTGTTTTCCCTACCAGCAGCTGTAGGATTTCCTCCTCACCAAGGAGAGGCTTCAGCTTTTTGATCATTCTTTTTCCTCCTGGATTGCTCCTCTCAGTGGCACAAACCTCCCCCTTTCCCTGGGTGAGAAGCAGCGCTCCCTTTCCTGGGGGTAAGGGCGAGTGCCCAGTCTTCCTCCTGCTTCATCACCCGAGGGTTTCAAACACTCTGGGCCTGTTGAGCCCTGCCCTGCAAAGCCCCTGGCCGAGCTTTTCCTGGCACATGGCGCTGGTGGCACACGGAGAGCTATGGAAAGCACGAGTGGCATGAGCGTTGACACCCGGCAAGCAGGAGGAAGAGCTGCACCACTGATGTGTGGATGTTGATGAACACTTCCCTCCCCTCATAATCTTTTTATAAAATTGTGCCACTGGTGGCATTTGAGGCATCTCTGGCTCAGTGTGCCAAAGGCCTCTCCTCTTGCAGGAGGTAAGCTATAAATCATAGTGCAAGATACATTTTTTTGGCTTTAATATTGCTAATTTAATACGTTAGTGATGCTGAGCATGCATCAACCAAAGAAAGCAATCAGTTGGCCATCTCTAGGGAGCATTTTCAGAATGTTTAAGGTCCAAAAGCTGGACCCCAATTAGATGGAACAGGAGGTTTTCAGCACAGGTGAGTAAAAATAATTTTCAGGATGATACAGTATAATGTTGCATTTATCTCAGGAGTAAGTTTAATAAATAATGTACCATTGCCAATAGATTTCAAAGTATGATGTCATAGCAGCCTTTCATCTGTGCACCTAAATATTCAAACCATTCTTGAGTGAAATGGTCACTGTCTTTCTGAAGGGTAATAATGCAGGGTTCAGCATTGAAAGTTTGCCTTGTTCTGGACAACATCAGTCAAAATGCTGGTGGTAAACAAAAGAGAGGTGGGTTTATTAGGATAGTAATTGGATTGTTGCCTCTTCCCTCCTCCTGTTTGCATCACTCACTGTACCTGCTATGGGTGATGCAGAGGAGGGAAAATGGGGACCTCTGAGTCTGCCAGGAAAGCAAGGGTGGGTTGCACCAGGACATGTTGTTTCCAAGAGTCAGTTTTAGGAATGATGAGCAAGAAGGACTAGGAAAGACTGGCTGCACAGAGATAATTACAGTTGGGTGAGTAAGCCTTGGATCACCCTCTGGGAACTCACGGCCACTGCTTCAAGAAAATCAGATGGCCAAAGGTGACTCATTAGACAGCATGTGCTGGAATTGCACTGATGTAGTGGTGAGAAGGATCAGGAATGGAAAGAGAAAGAGACAATCAACAGTTATTTTAACAATACTGAAATTAAGTTGTTTTTTTTTTTTTATTTTCATGAGGTTGCTATGCTCCCTGAACCTCTATTCACAGCTGTTGCTGTTACTTATCCAGAGTAGGTTTCAACATAAGGTGAAAGCCAATGTTATGAGTTGGGCACTGTCTGGTGTGACCAAGGAAGGCTCTGTCTCTGGCAGGCTGCGCTTGCCATTCAAGTGGTAAAGATTTCGGTCTGTATTTTTTTTCAGTTTGTGAGTGGGATGCTGTAATGTTGGCCTGGTGGCAACACTGCTGCACACAGTTGCTAGGGAAACATCTTCAAGTTCATTTTTCTTTGAGTTTTGTCATTCAACTCACAGCATTGCTGTAATTATTCTTTTAAAAGTGGGACGTGTGAGCCATGAAGGAGTGCCAGTCACTGATGTAAGAGCTGGCATTGACCAAACACTCCGGCTTGAATCTCACCAAGGGTCTCAGGGTCAGCAGAGAGGTTTCTGCAGGTGCTGGAGGGGTGTGGGAAGCAAAACAGCTTCAACATGAATTTGAATAATGTGTTGAGAAACCCCTTCAATTAGGCCTGCAGCAATGAGTCAAGTTCAAGCTTATATGAGTGAGATGTTTGGCTAGACTTTGTATTTACATTTCAGTAGCCTTTTCTCCTGACAGTGATGCCCCTTGTCTTGTTAATGAGTCTGCTAACAGGGTATTGGTGGGCTCTGTAATGAAAGGAAATGTGACAGGGTTTATTGACACAATGCTCAAAACTGATCAGAAAGTTCTCCTCTAAAGAGGAAAGGAAATGACAAGCCTTTTTCAATTATTCTACTTTGAGTGCTATTAAAATCATCCCTCATCGAGTGCCACAGAGGTGGCGATGGAAGTTGCAAACACAAACCTTTGTGGAAGAAGAGGCCTCTCAAAACAGGTGCATATCCCAAACATTTGTATGTCTAAACTCTACCTCGAAGAGATAATCAGGCACAAAATCACTCACCCCTCTGCAGGGACTGAGCTGGGGACTAATTTTCTGATGGACAATTCTAGGAATTGCTTTGTGAGCAGAGGCAAAGCAGGGATTCTGGAAAAACAGTTACACTTTTGTCATCATCCCTCTGTAATGTCTGTTTGTCAGCAAAGCTGCCCCCCAAGCCTCGTTGTCTCTGCACAGACACAGCAGGAGTTGGGTTGTGATCCACAGGTACTGCCCTGGAAGTACATCCAACAAAAGTCAGGAAGCTGTTCCAAGCACTGAGGTGAAGTGGCACATCTGAGATCAGCACAGCAACCCAAGGCAAAATCCTGACCCTCTGAAGCCCTAAACAGCTCCTGCTCCAGTGTCTTCATATTTTCCTTTTTCCTTTTGTGTCTACAGCTCAGGTAATGTCTTCAGAGGCCTGATGCCCTTCCCCAGGACTTGTCAGCTGAACCAGCTGGGCTCTTCTGTGGGTTTTGTCTTCCCTGGGGGCCCAGTGTCCTGCACTGGGTGATGATTTGCAGAGAGGGGACACAAGGAAGGCCCCCACATCTCCCAGGGCTGTGCGGGAGGGTGACCCACTCTGGGCCACGAGCTGCTCCTGGCAGGCTTGACCACTTCTCCTGCTCCTGTCCCTGGTATCCTGCACAGCTACAGGCTGCCAAGCCCAGGGAGGCTTTTTGGAGTGGGATGGGATCCTGGGCTTCAGGAGAGAAGAAGAATGATCCCATACCAGCCCTCTCATCCCCCTCCCCCGCTTTGATGGAAAGTTGGGCCAGTGTTGTTTTTGTTTCTGCTTCTTTCTCCCTTGCCAAAGAAATCATTGTGACTAACTCCTCATCATACGTGTTCAACAGTGTTTCTGGGATCAGGTCCTCCTCAAGAAAACAAAAATAATCCCTCTTGTTTCTCCTCCCAGCTATCCCGTAACATACGTAAGTGTTCAAGGAGGCCAGGAATGTATTTTAATTCAGATTATTATTAATAAGTTCAGGAGCTATGAGTTTTCCTCTCTTCATTCAAAATGAATTATGGATTGGAGAAAAATATATCCATCTTACAAAGTTTTAATCCAAAGGGACACCTCTTAATTAAATTAACCAGCAAAAAGGAAATACTTGTAATAAGGGTGCAAGATAAATATTTGTAACATGCACGTTTTAATTTATCACAGCCTTAAAAGAGTCCATAAGGTTTGTTTTTCTTCGCTGAAATGTGATGCATTCAGATATCATTCTCATTTATAAATTAGTGTGTGTCACATGGGCCACCCCCCCATGGGTTGGGGTATTGGCCTGCGAGTGATATATTGCAGCTGGGAGAGCTGAGAAGTGAAGATGAGTAGTCCTGAAACTCAGGCCCTAAATTTAACATTACCCAGAGACAAACACAGCCCTGAACTGACTCGGGGCTAGAGGCAAAGCTGCACAGCCTTGATGTGTTATCTTGTGGGATTGCACAGTGCAGTAGTGTGGCCAATTTTGAGGGAGAGAGGGAAAAGCACCTACACTTCCTCCATTAATCTGCTTTAATTTACTTGGGTGGTACCATGGTGATACTCACTGAAGCCCTGGGTGGACAAAATATTTAAGTGGGAGCCTATTTTTAAGGCAGCTGATAGGTTGCATTAATTTCACAGGCAGTGCTCTCATATTCGTAGTGTTCATGTTTAAATACTTGATGCCTTCACTACTGCAGGTAACTTCTACATATTTGGGTTTTATTTAGCAGTTTTCAGGAAAAAAAGCAACCCAAACCATGACTCCTGTACATATGCATTTTGTTTGTACATTGATCCTCTCCAGTGTCTGCATGAATGCTCACAGAGTATTTTGCACACTCACACGTGCTTGGGTGTACAGGACACACAGACAAGTCAGATAGAGACTGTCATATTTTTACCCAATGTTATACATCTGGATACATTTTAAAAGTATGCAAATTTCTGGTTTGCAAAACTGGGGAAAATCAGGCTGAAGGAAAATATGCTGAAATATCAATAAATATGCACAGTTATTCCAGGAAATGAGTGAGCACAGGGAAAAGTCTGATTTAGACCAGATTAGACTAGACTGGAATAATTTCAGTTGGGAGGGACCTACAAAGATCCTCTAGTCCAACTGCCTTACCACTTCAGGGCTGACCAAAAGTTAAATCATGTTGTTAAGGGCATTGTCCAAATGTCCCTTGGACACTGACAGGCTTGGGGCATCAACCACTGTTCCAATAAATCTGAAATTTTAGAGGCAAGACAACACTAGTGCATTTCCATAATTAGGAAGGCTCTAATTATGAACTCAGATCACAACATTAATTGCAGATGCCAAACAATGTGACGATGTCTGGATGTTCAGTTGGTGTCTTATGTTGTGTTTGACCCATGAGAGATTATAGGAGTGAAAATTGTCAGTACAAAACTGGAGTTTACAGGGGGAAGTTTTCCATGCATTTTGCAGTGGAAAAAATTAAATCAATTTTTTATTCAAGAAAAAAGGTAAACATTTCTATATATTTTAATTGTGGATATGCTTTGGTCCAGTTTGTGTAAGAAGTTGCACTTTTAACAGGGTAATTAGCACAGATAACTGAACTTGTCTACAGGGAATTTTTGTTGTCCTTTTAACTATTAATAAAACCTCACATTTGAGCATTTTATTCCAGATATATTAACTGTTACAGAAATAATTCAAGAACAAACCTAAGAACTGCAAACTAATGTGCTGACCTTCTATACCAGCCAGGATATTGAAAATTCTATCACAGATTAGAACTGACAGACATGGATGGATCCTGTGTGCGTGAGAAAGATGGTGAGAAGAAAGAAATGTTGCTTTTGTTGGGAAAAGTCAGGCTTTTCAAATCTGTTGGCAGGCTTTGCAGAGGTCAGTGAGGATGTGCCTCAGCAAGGCATCACTGATAAAGCACATCCAGCTTTCCAAAAATGGCACTTTGCCCCAGGCACGTTGGGGAGCCAAACTGTGGATGAAAAAGGGCTCAAGTTCTCTCACAGAGCTTCTCCAGTCTAGAGAACAGTGTAGATGTATGTGATATCATCCAGTGTGTTAATAAAATGTCTGTAAGATGGGATAAGCAGCGAGTTAATTTTGTTTTTTAAGTTCAAGGAGATCCACATTTGTGGATGGTGCAGAACTCTTCAGAACTGCCAACAGCAAACAGTTGCAGAAGGATCTCACTCACTCCCAGCTGAGTGACTGGGAGATCAAAGGCCAGCAGAAAGCCAGCGCTGGGGAGAGCAAAATAATGAAACGGAGGGGAAGTGACAAAATGACCACTGCTCAGCCAGCAGCTGGCACTCAGCACGCTGCTGCCTTTCAGAAAGGAGCTTGGGATAGTGATGGGAAATTCTCTGAAAGCACAGTTCTGATACTCAGCAATGGGAGGAAAAAATAGTCAAATTAAGTACTGGATACTACCAGGAGAGGAAGTTGTCATATGAATCATAAGCCCAAGCCGTGCCACGCTTCAACCAGCCTAAAATGGATATGGGGGAGCCAGAGGTAGAGAGAGAATTAAAACAAGAACGAGGACGCTGTGACCAAGCTTGCATGAGAGGGGTGATGAAACAGCTTATGAAAATGGCCTGTTCAGGGGAAAAAAGCCTATTCAGTGTTTCTTGTAATGTGAGAACAAAGAGTCTCCCAAGGACATGACCAGGTTTGAAAAGAGGGCGAGGATGTGCTGATTTCACAGTGTAGCTGCCTCGTGCTGGTGCCTTCACCACAAGATTCTGCAAAGGCCAAGAGGCCAGAGGGGCTCCAAATTAGACAAATTCAGAGAGGACCAGGCTGTTGGTGGCTGTCAAACACAGCAGCCCAGCTCCAGCTCAGGAAGCCCTGTGACCATGGAGTGGTGGGAGTCCAGCAGGGACAGCAGGAAAGGCCCCGTGGCACTGGTACTGTTCCCTCTCTGCTGTGCTCTGAGCATCTGCTACCAGCCACGGTCAGAAACAGGATCCAGGGTTGGACCAAGCCTTGTTCTGACCACATAGAGCAGCTCTTATGTCCCTCTGTCTCACTGAGAAGTACAGATGTGCTATGCTGACTTCTAAATAAAATAAAATAAAATAAAATAGTCTAAATAAACAGAATGTTCTCCTTGAACTTAAAAAACAAAACAAAACAACAAAAATCCCCAAAATAAAACCAAGACAATGTTTATACTGGGAAATGTGCTTTTTTTTTTCCTCCTGGATAACTCAAAAACAGCTGTAGGGGTTTTATTCAGACTCCCCCTCTCCAAAGTTCACTTTTGGGTTGAGACAAATGTTTTCAGTGCCAAAGAAGACATTTGAAGAAGACCGTAAATGAGAGAAAACAGAGTTAAGATGCAAATGGAGTTTTGCTGCAACCAAAACCAGAAATGTCATGATTTACAGTCATTTCGCTAACATTTGCTTATCTTCAAGGAGAGAAGGGTTCTGGTTTAGTGGAAGCTGTGTTTTACCAGGAGGATAAACAACAGTCTTACTGACTAACCAGCATTTCCCAATGTTGTCTCAGGAAGATTTCAGGAAAAATCCCCTCAGAATAATGCTCTTGATGCTAGGGTGGAGAGATTTGAAAGAGAGCATTAGACCTGATAGCACTTAAGCAGTGCTGGGACAGGCCCTGTGCATGTCACAAGAACCTAAGGAAATCTGGAACTAATCTTGGTGGCAGACCCAGAGGGGGATTTTGCCTTCAGTAAAGACAGGATTGCCCAACACTTCCCATTATAATCTCTTGCTTATGCTTTCTCATAACATTGGCAAGCTTTAGCTCTTCAGGCTAGTATTATGTACACTGGATATCTTTCCCTAGCTTACAAGTTTGGGAAAATGTCAGTGCAAATGGAAAATTCTGAGGAGGAGAAGAGGAAGGAAGGAGAAATGGGGGTTTACAACCCACCTGCCAGCTCATTCCTGTAAAAGTTATCGAGTCCCTGTGGAGGTGTGGCAGTGATTTGAAACCTGGGAAAAGAGCTGGCATCAGGGAAGAGTTTCTTTCTGTCACCACAAAAACCAGTTGTCATTTAGATCTGTGATCCTTTAAAGTCCCATTTTTACATGCTCAGAGATGAGCAGAGAGGCTGCCAATGCATCAGCAGAACCAGCAATGCTCCTATCCCATTATACCATTCCTGGCTGGTGGGCACTGTGCTAGAGAAGAGGACTTACCCTGAACAGAGTTTTGGGGGATAGGATGAGACGTGTTTTTGGTTTGGCTCTTCCCCTTGCAGGTAACTGGAAGGTGATTTTATAAGAGCAACAGTGGTGTGACTTCAGACCCTGCTGCATGAGGGAGTGCTGGAACAGAATGTGCAACCCTGGCAAGGCTGGATTTCAAGGACAAGCTCCCAGAACTTCAAGAAGTCCCAGCACTCTTCCGTCTTCCAGGTGGGGTCAGCCTGGTTCTCCAGTGTCAGAGGCAAGACTGTGTGTTAGCAGGCATGGTCCTCCCCCTCTGAAAGGGAGATGAGAAATGACCAAGGGTGATAAGTACCAAAAAGCTGTTGACATGCATTCAGGACTCTGGGAGAGAATGTAGGAAATTTGTGTTTCCTGTTCTGCCAGAGACACATTTGATGAAACAACCATAATATATATGTGCAGAAGGTTTGAATGAAGGGTCATTATATGTTAAATTAACTGTATTGCAAGAACATTAAAGAAAACAAGAACAGGAGAAACTCTTCAATCCATGAGAGGATTTGTGTGATGCCTCAGAAAAACAGATCTTCGTGTTAGCAGGAGGCCTATCATTCTTGCGGGGTCATTGGAAGAGACCCAGGGCTTTTTGCACTCTGCATGTGCAGCGTAAAATAGCTTTGCATTTGCTTGATCTTTTTCATTATATTATACAACCTTGAAGAAAGAAAAGCAAGCATTGAATTTGTGATTTATGGCTTGATATTTACTTGCTGTATCCGGGTGCGAGACCTAGTCCAAGAAACAAAAAGAGACCGTGAGCCCAGAACGAAAAATACACGCTTAAGGACTAAATGTATTTTTCTTGGAGCGCAGTCCCAGTGAGCTCTGCTTGGAAAGCCGACCGCCTGCTCACCCTGCGAGAGTTTCCAAGTTCAGCTTCCACGCTGAAGCCTCTCTCTCTCTCTCAACGCTCTTTGCACTTGGCTCAGCAGACCTTAACCCCCATCCTCTCTGCTCCGTGTGGAGGAGATCCCTGCACCCCTCGGCTGGGCTGAGAAAACCCCTTTTTAATAAATTAACACAGTGCGATGGGATGCGGCAGCATCTGGTGCTCCCAGTGCTGATTTATTTCTGCAGCAGCACACAAAGCATCGGGTGATAAATTATTGAGAGTCAACGGGCCCTCGGAGAACAGGGCCGTGATGAATAGTGAGCAGTTGGCATCCCACATAACCGTGGGTCCCAGAGGGCTACCTAGGGAGAGGGTAAGGGGAAAGAAAAGGCCAAAGCCTTTGAAGGATACAGCTGTTGGGAAAGTCTTCCTTTCAGTGAGAGATTACTTTTATTTTTAACGCCTTTTTCAGCGGTGGGAAATGAGGTTAGGAATCATCTGGGGATAAACAGTAACCACCAAACCCATGTTACCTGCAGCCCGGTCTGATATGGGACAACAATGAAGCTGAGTATTGATCTGCCTAAGTGAGTTTTTCATTAAGAACATTAGGGGCTCATTTAAAAGATGTTGCAGTTACCAGAGCTGTCTTTTGCAACTTCCAAGGCAGAGAAATCCAGTCTGTGTCTCACCGGCAAAGAGGCCACAATGTGCTCATTTGGTATGGAAATCAGAACTATTTTGGAGTCAATGTTCGAAGATATAGGAACAAAGTCCAGATAATGTAAACCCTTCCTGACTGCCCTTATTTTATAGCACTTTCACAGGAAGCATTGGAAAAACCACTGAGAAATACCTTTCCTTAATGATCCTGGAGGTTGTGATCATGGGGAAAAATTCCCCAGGCGAGGGGATGTGGTAACTGGGATCACTGCAGGGGACTGCTGTGGGGCACTGGGGCAGGAAATCGCTCCCTGTACCTCCATCCCATCACTTGAGCTGGGTGCAGAAAACACACCACGGGTCGTGAAAGACCAGTTGGCAGAAGATGTGTTGTACATCTGGTTGTTAGAGCAGCCTTTTCCAAGCCTGTACATATCGTGAGCTTCTCTACGCCCTCTGAAGCACAATACACCCATATCTGGCATGCAGGGGTGTGAGAGCTGAAATGAGCTTTGTGCCCAGAAGTGAGAAGATTCATCCAGAGTGAGAGCTAAAAAAGGGCAGTGCACTGGACACTGACCTCCCCTGCCTGACTCCAACTTTTCACGCTGGATTTCCCTTCAGGAGGGCATGAAGGAACCTGTTCATGGCCATCTGGAGCATCCTTGTGCAAGCATTTTGAAAATCTTGAGCTGCTTCTTCAGCCTGTCATGCTTTCTTGAGTTGTCTCTATTGTAGCTGGCAGACAGATTATATCTCACACTCACATGCCCATTAGTGATAACTTCACTTTGGCTTGAAAATTTTCATTTTAGTTGCCACAGAAACCCTCAAATACTACATCTTCCTGGCTGCTTCTGCCTCAGACAGCTCTGCTTTCACATACTTGAATTTGGGGGAGTTGTTCACATGCATAACTACCACAGTGTGAGAAAAAATGAGTACCGCATTTTGGTGTTTGTTTTCTCTTGTTTGCATCTGCAGCTGGTCACATGTGACAGCACGTTGGCTGATGAAATTTAGCTTTGATTGTGCTAACTGAAGAGTCATTGGATCTGGTGTGAAGTCTGGAGTAGACAAACTTGTACAACTCCTCTGCAGGGCTTCACAGCCCAGGCTGGGCTCCGGGCTGGCAGGGGTCAGTTCAGGCTGCCCCTGGTGTTTCAGGCTTTATCCATTTCTATTTACACCCTTAGCACTATTTTACTGCAGCTGTCACAAGGGAGTGGCTTCTGAGTTGCCCCTAGGAAGGTGTTTATAACACAGCCATGTCAGGGCATTTTGGTGCCCATTTAAAACCTTCCTCGTTGCCTCTCACTCTCTCTAATTTTCACAATTCCCAGCCTCTCTTTCTCCTGCAGTGGCATTGGCACAGGTTGTCCGTACTGCCTTGCCTCCTTTCCCCTCCATCCTTGCTGTCAGCCTGCGTTTACAGCTCCAGCAGAGACCAGGGTCTGAAGGGACATTACAGCCTGAATTACTTCTGGCAGTCTATTCCCTTTGCCAGCCCTCTGAATGCACTGACTCTGCCTCCTGGGCTGGGAGACACTGTCGGGGTGTCCACCAGGAGGTACCTACTCTGCTCATTCAGAACTTCATTTTTATGAGAGTTAAACCAGTGGTTTTCATTATTGCACTGCATGAAAGAAAAACACAGCACAGATATGTCATTTAGAGTATTAATTAGAATAAATTCACCACTGATGTTACCAGTGGTGTCCTTCTCAGAGCATGAAAACAAAACATTTGTTCTTTTTAATGAAGCATTTTTCCCCTCTGCTGCCCAAGTGAACAGGGGTTTATTATCATCGTTCCCACTCCTGTATTCCATATGTGACTCCAAATCAAACCCTGAGGTATTTCATCTCTTACCTGGCAGGGTCAGTTTAATGTATCGAAATCAGCCTGACTTACATCTGCTTTGCAGATCATCACTGGCATACTTTAAAAATTGTTATAAGTCTATAACGATGCCTTTCTCCCCTCCCCCAGCGCTCCAGTAATGTCAAGATTTATTGAATCTGAAGGTCCAGTTGTGACCTTGGCTCCCACTCGCTAAATCTGAACCTCTGGGGTCCATAAATCTTTGTGTGCTGTTCAATTTATAGAAGTGAACATCTGCTTATCATACAACATTTAAGTTGCAGGTGTATTCTACCAGTAAAATAAACACATGGGTTCAGTTGCCTGGGCTGTGGGACATTAGACAGATGTTGAAGGGATGGTGATGGTTTTGCCTGTTGGGAGAGCCCTCACTGTTGGCAGAGCTGCTGGGTGGTGAGGTGGCTCTCTGGACTCTGCATCCCTGAGAAGTGACGATGGCACAGCTTTTGCCCCAAAACTCAGCCTAATCCTGCTGGAGAGCAATGCCTGAGATACACACAAATCACACGAGGGAAAAACTCCTGTCTTCCTGCCTCTCCTAGGTCTGGTGGGAAAGGCATCAGCCCACGTAAGGATGGTTAACTTTCTGCACAACCTGGGGAATGAAAGGCAGAGCAAGGGCTCTGTTTCTTCATTCACATGATGAAAAATACGGTGCACAAGAGAACCCTATCTCAGAGTGAGCACGGACAGGGAGAGGCCTACAAACACCTGAATATGATGAGAAAGGCTGAAGAGTCCTGCTCCACAGTGTAAGCAAAGCAGTGCTTGCCACAAATCATTGGAAAGAGAGAACAAAAGGAGCGGAAAGTATCCACTGTGAGTAGAAAGGAGGAAAGAAGTGGTGACCGAGCAAGTATAATTAGAGGGTCAGTGGTGGCTGAGCTGGGAAACAGAAAGGCAGCAGAAAACCAAGGAGCCTTTGTACTACCCGTAGGAGATGACAGGACACAGGATTTTTGACAACTGAGGAAACCAGAGGAGACAGCAGTTCCACTACACAGAGGGAGATGGGACAGTTCACCCAACTCCTCTGCTCTCCCCATGAGTTGTACACTCACACTGTACACAGAAGTGCCACTCCAAGCAGGGCCTGGAGAGTAAATGAACTCAGAGTGTTGTGGGCATACACAGAGGCTGGGGCAACACTTCTGGTTGCCTTCCATCCTGCAGCTGTCAGGGAGAGAGCCTTTCTCCTGGTTTTGCCCAGGAGACTCCTTCTAAAGGGCTTTGCCCAGTGCAGGGTAAAGTGTCAATTGCAAGCAGGTAGTACAACTGCCTTTGGGCATGAAGCATTTTAAAAAGCAGGTTTGCATTTTCAAAAGTGCTCATGCTCCCTTTGTGGGAGAAAGACCCCCTCTGCCAGAAGCCCAGCTCCCACACTGGAGAGTGGGGCTCTCTCCTCCCTGGGGAGGGAACTGGCTGGAATGGAGGCAGCTCCACAGCATGGCATGGTGCTGGGTGAGGAGCTGGGGGCTCCCACAGGCCATGTGGCCGTGTCAGCAGTGGGCTGGCACCCAGCTCAGTAGCCCTGTTTTGCAGGAGGACAAAGGAGGAGCAGCACTGGAATACTTCCAAGGCAGACCCTCTTCAGTCCAGGCACATGGTTGGACACTGTCCTTCTTCCTGCTCACTCCTCCCTTGATGCTCCAGGGTGTCCCCGTGGCCCTGGAGCAGCCTGTGACACTGCTGGAGATACTTTGCACAGCCTTGCACTGAAAATGGGAATACACCAACTGGACATGAGTTGCAGTGGTGCAAGATGTATTTCCCATCACTTTTGTCCCTGTCCCTGCTGCCAGAGGTGTCCTCATCAGCTCTTCGTACACATGTTGGAGGGTGCCCAGCTCAGATCATTGTTGCCCACAAAGAAGGGCAAGAGGCCACCTCGTTAACAATAACAAAGCACCTGAAGAAAAAATATTATGAAATTTTGTAGCTCTACTTCAATAAAAACATCTATTAATATATTCCAAGTTCCACAGTTGTTTTCTCCTCCCTCCAAGGTAGTCTAACCCCAGCCATAATTCAGCATGAGGCATGAATATCTTCACTTATTGTACCCATAAAAGAAGAAAATTGGGAATTTGCTCAGACTGCCAGGAATCTGGAATTTGTTGATGAATGGACATTTGGCTGAACATAGTGAATTCCCAGCTAATTGAAAGCAGATAACGAAATAATGCATTTACCTTGAAAAACATAATTTTCTTAATAAATAATTGAAATGGCATCCTTCTGACAGATGAAATAAGAAAAAAATAATAAATAAATTCAGGATTAATTCCTGTCCTATATATTATAGCGTACTTCACTCATACCTTATGAGCAGACTAAAAACCATAAATCTTTTTTTCAGCGCAGTGCCAGAGAGTGCTTTGGTCTAGAAAATGCAAGGGCCATCCTGTTCAGGGAAGTGTGGTTTCAGTCATCATCAGCCTATGCTTCTGTCTCCAAATACCATACCTAGGGAGAAGAATGCAGGGCCCAGGGGGAAAAAAACAACCTCAGAAAAATGTAGGGGGTATCCAGCATGATCACAAATATTCGAATTAGCAGATTTGTAGGTGTTCACTCTTCTCATCTCCTTCTCATCCTTGGGGTGGGCCAGCAAACCTGTTTCACATTGCACTGCTGGGAATCTGTGGCTAGGAATTACACTTTAGTCAAGGAGCAATGATTTTCAGCTGAAGGGAGGTTAATGGCTGAAAACATGTCAGCTTGAAACACTTGCAGATGATCTGATCACACCCTCCATTTTAAGGAAAAGATTAGCAAAGGATCCAAATAGAAGCATATGGGTCCAAATACCCCAATCTGGGTAGGGCTATGACTTGGAAACCCTTCTGGATCTAGAAGTAGGTTCCTCCCATATTTATGCAACAGGACAAAATTAAAGTGCAGAACTGAACTCCAAAGTATGGAGCTTACAAAATGCAAAGGTGGATTTTTTTTTTTAATAGCTTTAGTTTGACAGTAATAATTTCTTGTCAGATTGTGGTTTGAGTGGAACACAATGTTCCCAAAGAGACACGAAACCTGACAAATTTTAAGCTGCTAAACTGCAAAACTTGGCTATCCTAATTGGAAGCTTTATTAATCTGGGTTAAGTTGGGAATTATTTTTCAATGAATTTGCAGCAGGTTGTGGTTTTGGGCAAAAGCCATGGAAAACTTGGTAGTTTCATAGATCTTTAATGGGAATAAGGGGAAAACCATGTTGATTTTGCTTAAGTTGTGATTTAGAACTTTAGACTTGGTCAAATCGATGGGCTGTGAGGCCATGTGAAATAAAAGAACAAGTCTTGTAAATGGAAACTTCCCCACCAAGTGCAGCAGATCCGCTCACTGAGGTGTTTCCTCTCAGATCAGTCTTGAGCTGTTAAGCACCAAGACATGTCCAGCTTCTTCCTAAAATCAGTGGGCAAGAAGTCCTTCAAGGCCACAAAAGGAGCTGGGGAGTATGAAGAAATGGGATGAATGGTTTTGAACCTCTAGCTGCCTTGTTACTAAAAGTTCACTGATTTGCAAGACCTCTAAGCCCTGTTGCCTTGAGGAAATTTCTGTGTGGTCAAGACAGAATTAAAAGAACAACTGCTGAAAAGCTTGGCATTGACTAAACATGGTGGTTGTACTAGCTAAGACATCTTGTTTTGTTTGTCTGTAAGAGCATCTATCTGGTAAAAGCAGAGAGTAACTTTGGGAATGTTTGAGCACTCTAAGGTGTAGAAAAGGACCTTCTCAGTTGTCTCAGTGGTGAGACAGTCTGATGGTTGAAAGACTCACTGAAAGAAAGTGTGTGTCACCATTGACAATCCATTTTCTCAGATTTTTTGGGGGTTAGAATAGACCTTAGGGCCTTCTTGAATGATCTTCATTGTAATACAGCCCATGGAACCTACATCAGTTTCTTCAAAGTCAGCTTTAAATTCCCAATGTCAACGTTATAGAGTACCTTTTTTTTTTTTTAAATTTATTAGAAACTGATTAATACCAATGAACCTATTAGCAAGTACTTCTGGAAATCAGTTATTCTCCCCTCTGAAGAGCAATGTCTTATTTCTATCAGAAATCTCTGAAGAGCAATGTCTTATTTCCATCAGAATCTATCCATCATCAGACCATGAGCTTTGTTAAACCTTTGTCTAACAAGTGAGAGACTCTGTCTTTGGGCAAGTTCTGCTGTCTGTGCAGCAAGAGGATGCTTAAGTCATCAGGATCATTCCATCCCTGAGCCTTCCTTTGGCTGGGTTACATAAATGGAGCTCCTGAGCCTCTCAGAATAAGGAGAGCTTTCCTATCCTAATCAAGGTAGTGTTGTTTTCTTCTGAATCCACTCCACACTCTGAACACCAGAACAACTGTAGGAGCCATCCCACCATTGTGAAACACAGCAGATACCTGCTCCATGATGGACCCTGCTTTGCACAGCCAAATGCTGTCTTGGCCCCTTCAGACACTGAGCTGAAGTTTGTCTGACTTTCTACCAGGATCTGAAGATCTCTGCAGAACCACCAATCTACTCTTGGAAAGTCTGGCCTCCTTTGCTCTCCCTGGTTGTGCTCTGCCACAGTTAAGGAGGGAATGGGCTCTGCCATTCACCAGTCCCTCACAGTCTCTCTCTTATTTGCCATCAGCAGGGAACAGTTGAACAGTGATGAGCCAAGAACCCAGCTCATGAAATTGGGCAATTCCCCAAAGACAGTTTTATCTGAGGTAAAATAGCCCGCTTGGTAAAATAGTCCTGCAGTGTCATTTATATCAGCTCTATCACCTTTACTGATTAAACATGTTCATGTTCCAGCACTATAAAATTATTTTGATAGGGTCTGTTTTTGATAAGCTCATGATAATTTCAATGTAATTCTATTTTCCCCCTGTAATTCTTAAGAGAGTTCCCAAATAACCATTCTATTATTTTGTTCAGATTGGTGTCAGGCTGACAAGTCTATATTTATTCACATCATCCTAGTTACTGTTAAGTGCTGGCACAACTTTATCTTTGCTTAACATCTGTAACTTCTCTAGTGTTCCAAGACTTATTCAAAATCAGCAGCAGGGGTTCAGCGAATATCTTTCCCTTTTGGATGCAAATTATTCAGGAACTGCCAATTAAAAATTTCTAAGTTTAGAAGGCATTGTTATAAAAGAAAGGCTTGTTTTTCTTACATAAGATGCAGTGCATTATCTGGCTTTTTCCCAAACAGAAGTGGGAAATATTTACTCATCATTTTTACGGCTTTGGGTTTATTATTGGCAGTCTTAGCCAATAGACTTTGTCTATTTAGAAGTAATCTGGTACCTTTCTGGTGATCCCATTTGTAGCTAACATACTTTTAAAGCTCCTGCTGACCATAGATGTCTACATTTGTCCATCTCTTACCATGATGCTATAATTTACAGCCTGTAATTCATAGTCATTACCATCAATTTACTCATTTTTTTTGATTAATGACTTCCCTGGACTTAGGTCTTTAGTACAGGTTGTCAACTGACTAGACACCAGAGAACCCACTCCAGAATGTTTGTTCCCAGGGTGCTAGAAATCTGGAAGCAGGCCAAAACCCTTCTCACCAACAGTGCAAGTCCTCCTCAGATGGTGCTCAGCTGATCCTCCTGAAATACCCAATGAAGATTGATTGAAACATTCCAGCCATGGGAATCTTCCTGCCAGATTTCAGCCGTGGTGACCAGGTAAAACTTGTGTTTCTAAAGGAGTAAAAATCGTTCCCAATTCACTCTACGAGCAATTTCAGATTATTTTCTCCCTGGACTTTCTGATTTGTTGCTAAATGAATGGTTGGATCTCCTCTTGCTCGTCACCCCTCTGCTCCCGTGAGCCAGGGAGGTCGGTCCCTTCCTGAGACAGAGACTCCCCACCCCACCATGATCCCTGCACCAGAGAACAGAACCAGCCAAACCACAATGTCATGACAGCTGCTCTTGGTATTTTAAAATAGCCAGTGGTGATTTTGCTTATGAAATAAAGTTTCTAGCTGTTTCTCACGTAACACAGGAGACAGCCTGTCTCAGAGCAGATTGAATTATTATAATGAAGCAATCATCCTTTTGCTGCAAGCCTACCCAAGTGATAAGCAGAAACAATAGCAAACACAGCTAAAATATTGGCTGGCTCCCTCCAAAAAGTCCCCTCAGGTCTTTACAGAGACATGGAAAAATAGTCTAGGTTAGGCCAATGTTCTGCAATAATTAGGATAAAGAAGGGAAACATGAAGTCATTCTTCTTTGAGTGTCTCATTCATCCTATTTATTAGGATTATCTGGCTAGTTTTCATGTTGATTTAATGGGAATGTATCACTTAAAATTCTCAGCTTTATTTTCTTGTTGATATTCAGTGTTGGGTGAAAAACACAAAGAATAATACAACTTGAAACAAACTGGTCATCTATTACCAAAGGCTTATTCTGCATTTTGTACACACAAAAGTTGGATGGCAGTGGTAAGGCTGAGCACAGTCGTCTTAAAAATCATTTTCCAGTCTAAAACCACTTGGGGGTCATGGCTTGCTCTGACCACAGAGCTGGAGTCTACCTGAAGCAAGTAGGCACTCAAGTCTCAAATAAACCCAGGGCAGGATTCATCTCATCTGGTTTTAGGAAGCTGGAAGGAAACTTTTCTGTCATGAGTGGAGAATGGCAGGTTTGTCAGGGGTCTCAGTTTTCCTTTTCTGTTACAGGTGTCCACACAGCCTTTGGTGTTAATTAAGCATTATTGTTCATTCTCAGCAACCCCAAACTCTGTGGGCAGTGCAGGTCCCCTCAACAGGACTGTCCCAGGAGCAGAGTCCTGCCCCAGCTGGGTGGGGTGGGCAGAGAGCAGGTCTAAGCCAGCTCATCATAATGCACTGAAAATGTGATTTGATCTGCTTACATTTCGGAGTTTGAGAGGCAACAGTGGAATTCCCACAGCTCTTCCCTCCCAACTGTCCTGCCAGACTTGGAATGCTCTTCAGCCATTTGGGAAGGTATTAGACTTGCAAATCAATTTATTGCTTTGACTTTGGCATTCTCATTAGGGCCCTGGCTGTACATCTGAACTGTTACCCTGGCTCAGTTTACCTTCTTGTAAACTTTGCTGATATGTGGAGTGTTGGATGGGTCCTTTCTGAGGCATATTGTCCTATTAAAACACATTTAAAGAGTCTTGTAAACCCTGGAGATTAACCCCAATGTTTATGGAGAGTTATAGATGCTAATTCTTGCATATTTGTCATTCCAAAGCATGGCCTGGTGGCAAACATTCTTCCTACACCACAGCATTTGCGTCAATGGGATTTGTCCATGCTCTGATTCCTTAGGACAAAGAAATGGTGGGAAAGTGAGGAATATGGGCATTTACCATCCTAGACTACGTAAGCTGGTCAAAAAATCTTAGAGCTAGCTCATAGCAGGAGACTGGGAAATAGAAGGACCATCCCCAGAGGATGGTTTTGGTTGAAAACATAATGATAAGAGATGGTCTTACTCTGAAGAAGAAGTAGAATTTTCTCTTTCAGTTTTTGTTAATTTTCCTGTCTTGGAGCACCTTTGTGTATGATCTCTCCTCCTTGTCTTGCCAAACACACAGAGCTGGCAGCAGCAACCCCACAAACCTTCAGCTTCCTCAGCAACTGTGAATGTCTTCATCTGCCCCGCACACATCAGTGTCTTCTCTTCTGGGGATGGAAGACTTTTAACATCTGCAAGCTTCTGGTCTGGTGGTAAAATAGTAGATAAAACAGTGACAGACTCAACTGTTTAGTGTATATGGGTGTAACTGTAGGGAAATATGTCCTGTGTGATCATAAAAATATGTATGTGTATTGGTTTTGTTTGTATATATACATATTTATATATATATGTACCTGTATATATATATAAATACATGTGTGCTCACACATACGGAGACTTTGGCACATATTTGTATGGCCAACATGAGTCTGAGCAAACTCAATTTGTATGAGTTAACACTTTACTGTACCACTGACTTTGGTGATATCTTTAACAAGCAGCTTTGTAGATCCTCATAAAGCTAATCCTGGCAACTTTTTTTGAGTAAGAGAAAGCCCTTTTTGGGTGATATAATTTCTTTAGGAGACAGCAGATGTATCAATTATCACACTCAGAGGAGTCACAACTAGCTCAAGAATTGAAACTTTATGGATATATGGGCTTTTTGGGGAGAACAGAGGTTTAAAAGAGAGACCATTGTGAAAGGAGACATGGTGATGATGATGATGATGATGATGATGATGATGATGATGGAAAGGTAGCACAGCTCTGACCAAGCTCTGACTTTGTGAACAGCTGCTGTCCAGAAAGGTTGTGAGGGGTACCCACAAGGAGCTCCATTCCTGATGTTGGTAATCCCTACCTTCAGGAGAACAGGTCTTCATATTTTTGGTGGTTTTTTCTTCATGCCTAATTTGTTAGATAAACAGATGCCTTCAATAAGTCAACTGGCTTTATTAGCTATTTAATTTGACAGTCTTCTGGATCCCAAATTTTGGCTGACTGCTCTGACTAAGATGAGTGAAGTAGATGAAAATTAATTATCCTCAGGCTAGCCAACTCAAATCCAATTTTTTTCTTTTTGATGGAAGATTCTTTTAAGCTCAAACAAAGAGAAAAAGTTCTCTATACAACTGGGAAACCAAGAGGCAATTACAGGACCATTAAAGGCAAGCAGATAATACAGTCCATTTTTGCTACTTGACAAAGCTGTGTTAGTAATTTGTCAGCAAAAATCAATCTATGAATTTCTTTTTTTTTTTTTCCTTTTTAATGCATTTCCATGAGAGTTCATTATTTTGAATGCATTCATTAATCAGCAATATTTTCTGGATAACTTTTCAGAAGTATTTCTAACTCTCTTGGCCTAGAGCAGGCCATGTTGAGTAGTAGATATTTACAATGCCTTGGTTGTATGTTTCACCATGTTTCACACTTCTGCTCTCTGCCTAAGGAAGTGCAGCCCAAAAATCAGGTTTCTAGTAGCCATCTCTCTTACCCAGCTATACCTGTGATGTAACACAGAGAAAGGTGCATTCACCTGTTTAAAAAAATTTGATGTGCAGCATAGGTGGTAAAAAAGACATGATGCTCCTTTTGGCTTTTGGAGCATGCTGGGGCTCTGGGTTTCTAGTAACAGTTAAATCTTTGGAAGCTCTTTCCCCTAATCTCTTTGCTGTGGCCAGCCTCAATAAACAGATATGACTAAGAGAGGGCAGCCTGTGAGCAACTATGCAAACCCCAGCACACTTTTCTATCCATTTATTTGGTTATACTTCACAGTAATTAAGTTCTCCTGTTAACAGTTGTGTGGGCACTGCATGGAAATTTTACTGATAATGCTTGAAATTCACCTCTTGCCCTTCCTCAACATCTCATTTAGGAAACTTGCCTCATCTGGGAGCAGCTTCTGTGTCCTGCTAATCCAAGAGCACAGGTCAGAGTGAAAATGAAGCCATAACATAAAGACAGTTTGGCCTTAGGATGACTAAGAAATTTGAGTTTGTTATCTCAAATAGCTAAAACGCAGGCAGCCAAAATTACTTCATCTTGGAGCAGTGTGGAGTTGGATGAAGACAGCTCCTCCACAGACAGAGGAGAGGGAAGGCTCCCCTTCCCAATAATTTATTAATTTCACGCCTGACACGGGACGGGTGATAGCTTCAAATAACAAACCCAGTCACTGCATTTCCTTATGGGAGCAGGCTGCAGCAGCTCATCCTGCGGCAGGGTGTGGACCAGGGAGCTGCCTGCCTTTCCCAGGGCTGTGCAGGATCCTTCCAGGCACCACAGCTTCGACTCTGGGGCTGCCAAAACAGAGCCAAGGGTGCGCTGAGTGCGCTGCACCCTGACTAGGTACAGTCTCTCCACCCAAAGACAGGAAAGCCATTTAACTGGTAAAGGGTTCAGTGACAAAAGGCTGGCAAGTTTTGGTCATATTCTGGGAGTCATAGTGGCCCCTCAGCATTTGTGTCTCCACTGTTTCTCTCAGTAGAGTAAATTTAGACCTTTATTTTGCAGCACATGTTATGTGCAGGCTCCTTATGCTCTGCCTGAGCTGGAATTCCTTCCGTGGTCACAGCAGGTCTTTGTGTGGGCAAAGGTGGTCATGGAAGTGATTGCAGTCTCACTCCTTGAACATGTCCAGGGGGTGGAAAGGCCTCCAGGCTGCTGTGTGGCCTCTCTCTCCAAAGGCCTTGGGACAAGGTGTTGGGCAGCAGGAATCAGGCTTTCAGCATTACAGGGAGAACCCAAAACTTCAGGATTTCCCAGTGGCTAACAAATGTACCCTGGCTGTATCTAGTTTCTTTGTTCCTTAGTGAAGAAAAGAGAAGATGTGTGGTTAGGTCTGCAATGACACTCATGGGGAAGACACCAGTGTCTAACAAGCTAAAGCAATTTGCAGTTTGTGCAGCTACTGCAAAACGTGGTGTGAGTGCCAGTGCAAAGTTTGTCATAAAGCCTTGGGAGACACTGCACTCCCAATAACCAGAGGCTCCCTCTCCTGTGCTGTTAGGGAGGGAGCCTCTGGAAGGGCATTCAGTTCCATGGCAGAGGGTGGCAGGCAATGCAGACCCTGAGAATTCTGGCTGTCCTAGAGACCACCAGGAGTCAGGAAAGCCAGCTGACATTCCTATATCAGGATCACAGGCTCTTTGTGGAATCCAAGGCTGCAGCACCACCAAGGGAATAAAAAGTGGCAGCCTCCAATGAAAACAGCCTTCTCTGCCTTTCTGCTTGTGAGGGCATTGAGGCTACAACACCACTGAGACAACCACAGCTCACTGTCTGCAGGGAAGGGCCTGCGTTAATTACTTGCTGTGCTAAACGATTGCTTGTTGCAATTAAACTGCGGCTCTTTCTCCCTTACTGGAGCTTGTGCTGCAGGGCTTTAGCTGCAGGGCTGCAATAGGATGACTTGGCTTTAGCATTTGTACCACCTTCAGCCTCCCAGGGCTTGGGTTAGCATTGAATGGCTCAGCCAGGGCTGCCCACAGTCGTGTCCCCGCTTCAGCTCCGCATGGGAGCTCCTTTGGCTGAGCAGGGCTGGAGGGATGAGTAAGTCAGCTTGTCTGGGCTGACCCCTGGATGGTGTTTCCCTGCTTGGATGAGCACAGGAGGAGAAAGAAGGTGCAGATCATGGGAAAGTGGTGAGAACCACCCTCGATGAGCCAATTACTCAAACTTTCCCCCTTGGATTGTGTCAGGTGCCTCTTTCAAAAACCTTAACTCACACTGTTAGGAGTTTAATTTTAGGTTCTTGCCTCCCACATATGGCTTTTATACTGTGGGAAGCCTTCAGACATATCACACTTAATCACTGTTTATCCTTACTCATTTTCTTGCCATGCTGGATATTTGTTTTTAATCAAGAACAACTTTTCTGTGTCATGCATTCATCCAGCTAAATGATAATGTGCAGTTCTGCTCCAAGAAGCCACTATGTCTTGCTGCATCAGTTCAAAGCAGGGCTTGCTGAGTTGGGTAACAGCCTGGCTTTTTCTTCTGCCACCCTGGGGCAGCTGGCACAATTCTGAGGCAATAAAATAAATTGTATTTTGTTTTTTGCCTTGTCAAAAGAAATAGAACATAAATTCCTCCTCTCTGGCCATCTGTGTGGCATTTTGGGGCTGTAGGACTTTCCTAGGAGAGGAGTAAGGACAGAAAGATTCCTGTTTGAGTGGCACTGTCCATTTGTTAATTAGAAAAACCACAGTGAGTGAAAGCTTGGCCCTTCAAAAGACAGCAAGAGCTTTGCTGCAGGCTTTCATAAAACCAGGATCAAACTCACTTACTTTTAACACTAATGTAGCAAATTTTGCATCCAGCACGTCTGACATGTTTCTCATTGAATTTACTAGTAGCCCAAGTGGGATATTTGGTCTGAGAAATAGTAAACTCAGAGCCACAGCTATATTCCCCTGGGGAGCCAGTGCTCTCATACCACAGCTGATGTTGCCAAGGCAGAAGTATGTGGAAGACAAATGCAGTTTTAGCTCTGTAAACCTTGGATTCAAACTGGAGGAAGAACTGGATTAAAGGAAAATACACTCTTGAGTCCCACACAGTCATTGAAACCATGATGGAGATAAAAGAAAATGCTTGTCCACAATAGTGTCAATGCAAACATGAGTTTGCAGGGTGTTAGGGGAAATAACTTCTATGAAAACAGCTGTGTAAAAAGATAAGGAAAAGAGGTAGATATGTGTTGGGGTTTTTTGGGTTTTTTTGTTCAGCCATCACATTTTAATCTGCTTCTTTACTTCCATTGGCTATTTCCAGGAATGTGAGTTGTTTAGGAATACCTGACACACACATCACGTATTTTTCATGTCAGAATCACCAGTAGGAGATATCATTATGTTGTTGAGCATTCATTTTTATCTGTTAGTGAAAGAGATGAGTGAATGGATGTGTGTTCCCAGCAGAGCTGCCTGGGTGGGATGGACATCCTGTACAGACACCAGCTCTTTACAACAGCTTATCTTTCACCTTCTTTTTTGCCTACAACATACCCTCCAAAAAGTGCATGTTCTGGAGGCATCAAGGGTTGGGTGAGACATAACCATATCTAATCACTCTTGTGCCCTTCCTCTTTCACAGCCACCACCCTCCAAACCTCAGCTTTTAGTATCAGCCTTGGTCTGGTTTATAAAGGGTGTTTTTCTGTGTGGTCGAATTTTACAGCACCTTGCACCATTGTTGGGCAGTTCCTTCTCTGCTTCTGGAGCATCAGCTTGGACACAAATGGCCAAGAGGGCAGAGCTGGGGTGACACTGCTGTGCACAGGGGAGGACAGGGCTCACAGGAGCTGCTGCTTCACTCACCCATAGATGCAAGGACAAGTTTTAGCTGATCTGTGTGTAACCCCTGGGAGAGCAAAGCCCTGGTCTGAGAGTTTTTGTCTTCTTGGGGCCCAAAGCCTTGGCACTCCCTCAGTTCTCATGAGGTTTCTGGAGCTGACAAATAAAAAAAATTGCCTACATCTTGCATTCCTGGAAGGTGCTGCATTCGTGGGACAGCTGGGAAAGTGGCGGCATTACAAAATCCAGAGTGGCCACAGGGCAGCTCTAAGGGAAGAGATGCTCAGTCAGATGGTTTGCTCTTCACTGGGCCAGAAATGCTCCCCTGCTGAAGAGATATCCCAGTGCCAATTCAATCTGCCTCCTGCTCTGGTGACAGACAGTTTTGAGTTTGGTTTCTGTCAGCACTCACATAAGTCAGTGACTACTTCTTTATGGAAATAACCATTAAGGACTCAAATCACAGGCATGTGTAAATGACATATAAAAAAATCCGTAATATCATCAAAACTTCTAGAACCAACACAAGATTTGATTTTTTGTTTTTTGGGTTTTTTTTCAGACAGAGACAGCACATCTTTGATCTTCTTATACGTCATTAGCTAAAGCGACTGTAATCCTAGGTTAAAATAAAATATCCTTCTCAAGTCCTCATTAAGTTAGTCTTACTTTTCAGTCAGGTACCGAAGAAGCAAAACAGAGCAAAGCAGCTCATAAATCCAAAAGCTTTTCCCATCTTACTAAAGTTTTGTGCCAAAATTTATTTTATAGATAAATGTACACATATGCTCTTGTCTGAAACACCCACAATTGCTAGAAAACACAGAGAGGCTTTGAAGGATTAAAACAGAGCATGGGATCTGGAAATAAAGATTGGATCATGAGGGTTTTTTTCAGTTCATTGACAGTACTGAAAGAATTAAACCACTGTGTTTTTCAGGTTGCCCCAAAATGAGAATACTCAAAGTGTTTTAGATGAACCAAATAATGAAAAAAAACCAAATTGTGACTGAACAAAATGACTTTTTGTGCCTGAAATCAAACATTACAAGTACTTAACCGAAACTGGAACTGTGTTTTCAGACATGAAAGCAAAGCATTTCATCCTTAAAATATGAACATTTTATTATTTTTTTCACTTTGTCAGGGTTTTTTAGGGTCTTATTTATCTGACCAGTCCAAGGCAACACTGGACATAAATTACATGTTATTCTTGTCAATCTGTGCCAGCATTTTCCAGGAAAAAAACTATAGCTGTAAACAACATTCCTCTGTCCAGCCAGAAACCATGATGTTACCTGCTTCTAATTTGTATGGCAAGTGTGATTCTCCAATGACTTGCTTGGAAATGATCATAAATTCTCAGCCTTACAGCAGACCTCTAGTTTTTCATCCTCCTACAGTAATACTGTACTGAAGAGAAGACAGAAGACCCTGGTCTCTGCCACCTCCTTGGGAGATGGCTTTTCCCTGAACTCCATCTCCCATGCAGTTATGTGACTCACGGCATTTGCTGGGACTGCCTGGAGTGAATAAGTTTGTAGACCTCAAGTGAACAAGTTCTAGAATGTTGTAGTCAAACCAGCATTTTTTTACGCTGGGAAATCTCCCATCTTGCAATGGGTTCTTATCTAAAATTCTGTGCAGGACAGATTTTACCATCCAGTCCTGAGGTTATGCAGAAAGCTTTTGAAAATGCCTAATACATGTTATTTTACACACTAAAGTTTTATGTGCAGCACATATTCCAAGTTATTTTCTGTGCAAAGACCTGTGGTAACATTACATAGACTTCAGCAACATTTCTTTAGACCAATGTCCATGGCTGTTGAAGAGCCAGAGCTTCCCTATCCATGACAGCTGCCTTGCATTTGAGAGCCAGTATGGGAACAGAAGGCTCATGTAATGCGGAATGAAGATACCTACCAAAGTCATAAATCTTTATGACATATTAATGCACATCAGGGGGGCAGAGCCTCAGTTTCTGAATATCAGGCCCCAATATTGTGCAATTTTTTGCTTTGTGTTTGTTCTGTGCAGCGTACTGTGAAGTCCAAAATGTAATTGAACAAAGCAAACCCACTGAGCCTGGAGCAACTGCAGCGTTTCACAACCCAGAACATAAACGCAGCGGGATGTTGCCAGGACTCTCAAAGCAGCTGTCCAGACTCTCAGTGCCTGATGAGCTGAAGGCTACACCTCCATCAATGGAAATGAAGACTTTGTGGGAGCTGGCATTTGCATTAATTCGAATAACCGAGATGTTTGTCTGTTTTTTTCGTTTGATCTCTACCTTCCATGGATACGTGCGCCCAAGCTGAAGAGTATTCCTCGGACTGGGAAGCCCACAGCTTTTTGTTTCTTCGTATTGTCTCTCAGGACTGGCTCCCTGGACAGAGTGGAGGAGGATTTTCAAAGAGTTGCTCAAAAATCTTTTCTTTGCTGGAGACTGTGTACAACCCCAGGAAACAAACACAGGGGAGGGCTGGGAAAAGCAGCAGGCACTAAAAGCACTGTCACACGCTTCCCTTCTGTTCTCAGAAAGCCTGGCTGTATACACTGCTTGCTCCCTATGGGGAAGAAGTCATGGGGGTGAGGGCAGGGAAGGTATCTTTCAGTTCCCTGAGGAAACAACTTCCCCCTGCCCTTCTACAGGTTGGAGTGGGAACCCTCCAAGAGAATCCAAAGGGATGCACAGCCCCAGAAGATGTCCTAGCAGTAAAATACAAGGCTTTGCACAGCTTAAGAAATGTAGCAGGCGTGCATTAAATCATGTCCTTTGATGGGAATGACATTTCTGCCCTGGGTAAGATCACAGTGCTGCAGATTTACTGCTCGGTTGGGGCGGGCTCATGGAAAGCCCTGAGTATTCTGGTATGAGCTGTGCTGTGGAGGTGGGGAAGGTTTACACCTGCCTAGGGCTGGACCACTGTCAGAGGGTAGTGGAACTCTCTGATGTGATCCACTTCTGGGCTACAGAGGACAGCTACTCAGAAAATTGGTCTGAAAACGTCAAGTTGATGAAAAACCCAGGAATCAATGTAAAAAAATCCTCTTCAGTTCCAGAATCGGTCTTGAATCATTTATCACAAACCTTCTTTCACCAGGAGAGGTGTATGGGTGAGGGAAGACTGAAGGGCAGTATAAAAGCAGCCAGGGTGAAGTTTGTGAGTAAGAAAATCCCTGGACACCTTGGTCTGTACAGTGCAGCACCAGCCAAATGGTGACACCATGCTTTTATTATCATGATCTGCAAAGCAAGCAAAATTCATGGTCACCTTGTGATTTTGCAAAAAAGGCCCAGGCAGAGAGGGATGTCATGTGAAGCACAGGAAAAGTGAGTGAGATTTTGGTTTTCCAAAGGCAAGCAAGCCTGATTTTGGCAACTGCCAGAGACACATGTGATCTGCCCCTCACCCTCCCACCCCAAAATGAGTGGTACGTGGCAGAGACAGCCCCAGAATGTATTGCTGGGAGGGAAGTACCCTGTCCTCACCCTCCAGACTGATGACTGTTCATAGGAAGATAGTCCTGGACAAGAGCAATAACCTCCAGCTCAACCTCTCTCAGCAGACTGGTTCACTATTTGTATGGAGCTAACACACCTGAAGACGTCCTTTGTTTCACATCCAGAAATTACTTGCTGTTGTCTTCTTTGTTGTTGGTTTGGTTCAGCTTTCAGGGAGTTTGGGGGATTTGTTTTTTTTTTTCTTTTTCAGGGGGGGCGTTGTTTGTTTGGGTTTTCTTGTTTGGTTTTTGTTTTCTGGGTTCTTTTGTTTTGGTTTTGGTTTTTTGGGGTTTTTGGGTTTTTTGGGTTTGTTTGTTTGTTGGTTGGTTGATTCAGTTTTTTGTTCATTTTGGGTTTGTTTCTTTTTTTTGCAGGAGAGTGTTCTTGCTGCACTCCTGCCCAGCCACCCTAAGGGTGCCATGTGGCAGAAGACAGACTGACAGCGGGGTCCTGTCCTTCCCACCCTGCATGCCCAAAGCCCACCATGGCATCCTCAGGGGCTCAGCGTTTCCTAAGGAAGTCACACATTGAAATGTACAACGTGGGACTCGGTGCCCTTTGCTGCTTTTGCCAGAGCTGTCAGCTCAGACCAGGGGTTTCATGGAAGATGGTAGCTCTGGTGGGTTTGGATCTTGGTCAAGAAGAGGGTGGGACTATGGAGCAGTGGCCTGGGAGGTCAGCAGGCCCCAGTGTTTCTGCCTTGTCCCTGGCAGCCTGTTTGTTCCCAAGCGTTTTGGACCAGTCCCCTGCTTCTGTGCCTGATGTCTCTTACAGATCACCAGCGTAGCTGCCACATGCCAGCAAACCCATTAATTTCCTCATTTAATATTGTTCTGTGTATTGTTTATGGCAGAACCTTTTTTCTAGCCTTAACAAATTGCTCCTCCTTCCTTTCCCCATAAATAATGCATTTCAGTCCCTCGCAGCTCCTCCTGCTCCTCTTCTCTATATGTTCCCATCTGCCTAAATCCTCTGCAGAGCCTGGTGCCAAGGTCTGGGCACAGGGCTGCTCCTCAGGGTTCTTCAAAGCAGAGCAGAGTGGAGTAATTGTTTACAGCACTTGCTGGCATGTCCCAGAATGACATTTGCCTTTTTTCCAACAATATCACATTGTCAATTCATTCTCGATCCCCGCTTTTCTCTGGCCCCCAGACTGGTTTGTGCAGCAGCCCAGTCCATCTGCTCAGCTTGGCCTTCTTCTGGGCACCTAAGTTTTCCTTTCTGAATGCTGCCCTCTCACTGAGTTTCACCCTGCTGATTTTAGATCCATTTTATTTTGTTTTATCGAGGCTGCTTTGAATTCCAGTTTTATCTGTGTAAGTGCTGCTCAGACCTCTCCAGCCTCATGCTGTTGAAAATCTTACTGAAGCCAAGATATACCACAGCCACAGCACACTGTTACCCACCAGCCCCGTGACCATGCCAGAGAAGGAAATTTGGTTGGTTTGACACAATTCACTCTTCATAAATCCACACTGGCTGTTTTTCTTCCCTTTCTGCTCTCAGAGTCACTGACTGATTGTCAAAAATTCAGCTGAGTATTTTTCATGGTGTTGAACTTCAATTGACTGCTTTATCACTGTCCATGTGGACTTTCTCTTCCTTCTTAAAGCCAGGTACAGTGCTTTTCCCCTTGGTCAGCAAATCCCACGTCTCAAAACTCATTCATACCTGACTTTTTGGGAGCACTCTTCCTGGGATTGCCAGGAGTGCTGGCAGTACTCAATGGGGACATGGCCAGTCCTGTAGGTAGATCAACATGCCCTTACTGGCCAGATTTGAATGAGCTGTGTATTCCTAAAAAACAGTTTGCTGCTTTCCAAAACACTGCAAAAATGATGTCATAAGAAGAAAGACTACTGCAAATAAGTCAAGTCAAAAAGTTGTGTGTAATTCTGTGAACTGAATTTGTCCCACAAGAGGTGGGTCTCTGTGTATGGGTCCGGGAGTGATCCCTGAGCTGACCAACAGAACCACTGTCTGTCTTGCTGTATTTTTTGAAAGTCTCATAGGAAGACAGCTCAAAAAAACCCCAACAAACCCTTAAAAAGCCCCACAAAACAACAACAAAAAACTCACCAACCAAAAAAGTGCGACATCCTCGCATTCACCTCTGTCCTAAAGCATTTTCTATTGGAGTTCTCTCCCATTCCTTTGAGATTCACTCCTGAGTTTTCTGAGTTTGGGAATGACATAACTTCCTTAATCTTAGCCTGGTCCCCCAGCCACCTAATCCTGTGCTACTTGCACCTATCCACATGACTCAAATCCCTGTGCAATACCTTTCACAGGCGCCTTCTTTAAAGATAAACATATGTTACAATAACAGTAAAATAACACATTACTCCCGCAGCCCTTCGCACTCGTTAACACTCATCTGGATCTATGCAACCTCAGTTTTATGCCTACAATTTTATTTCCATAGATTTTAAATCCATACCTGGGCCATGGGATTTAATCACAGGTAACTAATGGCTTTCTTTATGAATCTTATTGTTGGTGCACTTCAGTGTAGCGCAGAGTACAAAGTGTAAGAGAAAATTTCTTTCCGGGGGACCATATGGTAAAAGAATAAAGCTCTGACTTAGTGCCCTTGCTTTGCAGAGTAGCACAGTCAACAAACCCCTATTAGATCATGGGATAAATATCGACAAATTCCAGAGTATTGTTTCAGCCTGTTGCTGTAGTAGTTTGAAATTTTGTTCTATGAGCCATATAAAAAAGGGGGTGAAACAACACATTAGTATTTAATTATTCCCAAATTTGCTGCACTGGTACTGCTCAGACGAGAATTAGCTGCATTTAAAGGAAAAAAAGTGGGCATTTCTAGGCCAAATTTCTCTCTGTAGCCTTTCATCCTGGAAATTATTTATTCGTATTAACAGAGAAGAACAGGCTTTTCCCTGGTCATTAAGCCAATGATTTAAGGTTCACAATTCCAAACCAGATGACACTGCCTATTTTTGGAGCCACATGAGTTTATAATTTCATGTGAAGGATAAGTGCTTTAGTGGGTAGTCACAGAAGGGCACAGGGGTCCTGTAGTGAGCTTTCCTGAGCAGCGAGTGCCAAGGCACTCGGGCGCGGTGCAGGAAGGCATGTATCATCCATAATGCATGGACTGCCCCTGAGCAGGCTCTCTGTGATGTGAAAAGATGGTGTGAGGGCATCAGGAACAGCAGAGACAAAGGTCAGGAACCGGGGCAAGCCTGAAGGGACCAGATCAGTTGTAGGATGTGACATGGGATCAAGTGCTGACTCTTACCAAGTTACTTCTTTGTAGCTATAGCAACTGTGTGATGCTCATGTCCCTTAGCAGGACCTGACAAACTGACCAGTAATATTTTTAACTTGTGCATTTCCTTCCAAACCCATAGTATATCACAGTGGAATCTTCTGAGACTGCTTCAGTCCCTTCCTGCTCATACAAGTTGCTACAAAGTTTGTGTAATTTGAGAAGAATCTTCTTTTGCATTTTCTCTGAAGTAGGCAGTATTCTTTAGCCCTTCTGTATTTTAACTTTGTAACAGGCTAGAGGTGCCTTGCTAGGTTGTTTCTAAGGATTTTATGGGTGCTCTTTCATAATATAAAGCTGTAGTTTAGGTCAGCATTTTGTAATGTCAAGGGTCTGGAAGGGAAAGGAAAGTGCTTTTCAGTCTGTGGTACACAACACATTGTGCTGGTCTGTGAGGCAGCAGATGGGTGGTCTGTGGATGGATAAAAGAAGTAAGAGAATCAAAGCATGCTCTTACACATCTGACAAACAAATAAACTGGGGTGGGAGGGAAACAAAGTTTAGCACTGAAAATCAGCTGCATTTGGCTGCAGAGGAAAAGCAAACTGGCAGCACTACACAAGCTGTCCTTGCCTTCTCTTTTGCAAAATGATGCCTATTTTTTGGAATGAGGAATGCTGAGCAGCACTGTTGAGCAGTATGGGGCACACAGCTGCACAGAATTATGGAGACTACAACACCACCATGTGAAATGTGGTAAGTATCTAAATGTCTGGGGATGGTACAATTGCTGTTGTGCCTTTGATTTGGCACCACGCTGCAAATTATTAAATAGATATCTGTCTTCTCTGGGGGTGCTGCATAAGGGCTTTTGATGCCAAACACTTAAAAAAGTGAGTTTCACCAGCTTGTGCTAGACAGGATTTGTCACTGGTGACTTTTGGTATGCTGGGCACACCCACTGCCCCTGTGACAGTCTGCAAAACCAACCAACCCTGGAAGGGTTAAATCTTTCCAGTGCCTGGGTCCAGCCTTTCTCCAAAGAGCAGCCTTTCCCCCTTCAGAAACAGGCAGCTGGCACCCAGCCCACAGCTTGTTTGTCAGAAGAGGGGGTCCTTTCTTTGCTGAGGGCATGGCCCAGGAGCAGCGAGCGAGCCTGGCTTGGCCTGGCACTGCCCTGCCTGGCTGGGCTGCAGCGAGGTTCTCACGGCTCTGAGGACTCACTGCTGCTGTGGTGACAGCTCCTGAGATCCACTGGATGGCATTTTTCTTTTTTCCTTTTCTTTCTTTTTTTCTTCCCTGCAGTCCTCCTGGCAGGTACAAATCTCCTATTCGTGTCTCGTTAAGTCTCATTTTTCACAAGGAAGGGTTTTGTCCTCTCCTGTGCACTGTTCTTGACATGCATCACCCAGAACTGAAGGAGTGGAAAGAAAGGGGAGCAAACACTCTGCTCTCACACTGAGGACTGGTCATGAAGACCTTTGCAGTCTTCCCCGCAAAGCTGAATTTCATGCAAAATGGGTAAAGAGAACTCAAATGGTCTTATTTGCATCTGCAACTCATTTGTAAAGTGCCACGTTTCAGGTGCAACTGAAAGGTTCGGGACCAGTTTTTTAAATAATCTGCCCTGAAGCACTGCTTGGGCTGCTGGCAAAATCACTGGCTCGGTGACGGGGCCAAAAAACGCTCTTGTACACTCATTAGCTTTCATAAATGCAGGGCTCCACACACAGCACTCATGTGGATGCTGGCACAAAGTTTTTAAATGTTCAAAAGTTGACAATCTAGGGGTTTTTTGCATAACTCGTCTGGGCAGTATTAGTTGGGAAGAGGGAGAACATGGTCCACTAAAAATCAGCACTGTTGGGCAGGTTGAACTCTGGGGCAGCACTGTTTTTNACACCCACTGCCCCTGTGACAGTCTGCAAAACCAACCAACCCTGGAAGGGTTAAATCTTTCCAGTGCCTGGGTCCAGCCTTTCTCCAAAGAGCAGCCTTTCCCCCTTCAGAAACAGGCAGCTGGCACCCAGCCCACAGCTTGTTTGTCAGAAGAGGGGGTCCTTTCTTTGCTGAGGGCATGGCCCAGGAGCAGCGAGCGAGCCTGGCTTGGCCTGGCACTGCCCTGCCTGGCTGGGCTGCAGCGAGGTTCTCACGGCTCTGAGGACTCACTGCTGCTGTGGTGACAGCTCCTGAGATCCACTGGATGGCATTTTTCTTTTTTCCTTTTCTTTCTTTTTTTCTTCCTTGCAGTCCTCCTGGCAGGTACAAATCTCCTATTCGTGTCTCGTTAAGTCTCATTTTTCACAAGGAAGGGTTTTGTCCTCTCCTGTGCACTGTTCTTGACATGCATCACCCAGAACTGAAGGAGTGGAAAGAAAGGGGAGCAAACACTCTGCTCTCACACTGAGGACTGGTCATGAAGACCTTTGCAGTCTTCCCCGCAAAGCTGAATTTCATGCAAAATGGGTAAAGAGAACTCAAATGGTCTTATTTGCATCTGCAACTCATTTGTAAAGTGCCACGTTTCAGGTGCAACTGAAAGGTTCGAGACCAGTTTTTTAAATAATCTGCCCTGAAGCACTGCTTGGGCTGCTGGCAAAATCACTGGCTCGGTGACGGGGCCAAAAAACGCTCTTGTACACTCATTAGCTTTCATAAATGCAGGGCTCCACACACAGCACTCATGTGGATCCTGGCACAAAGTTTATAAATGTTCAAAAGTTGACAGTCTAGAGGTTTTTTGCATAAGTCATCTGGGCAGTATTAGTTGGGAAGAGGAAGAACATGGTCCACTAAAAATCAGCACTGTTGGGCAGGTTGAACTCTGGGGCAGCACTGTTTTTCCAAATGCCACTGGCAGCATCAGTGAGAGTTAGAGGAAAATCTGGACCACTTTGTGAAGCACTATTTTGAATATGGATTAAGAAAAGCAGTATTTAATGAAGCTGTGCTTTATGAATGAGAGGAAAATATGCTCAAAAAAAAGTATGAATTAAATAGCTAAGAGGACAGTTCACCTAAGTCCCACAGAAGAAAATATTTGGACACCCTTAGCTCACTAACACACCTAAGGAAGTCTTGCAGGTGTTAGTATTCTTCAGATATGATCTATTTTTTTGTTTTTAGCATTAATCCTTTGTAATGCAAAGATAGCCTCTGCAGTGCCTCTGTAGGGAACTGTAACTCTATATATGATACCTGTGGGTTTAGGGAGGGAACAGAAGCAGGCAGATGTAATTGTCCTCTAGAGAAAAGGCTCTTGAAAAGTGACCCTGTAAAACTGAGATGCTCTCTAATAATTAGGGGCTGTTGGCAGGTCTAAGCATTGGACAGGGCTGGAGGCAGGTATGCATAAGCAAACATGAAAACAGATATGGAACCAGAAAATATTTATTTTGCTTAATCCTTGGTAGGGGCACATTCCTGAAAGTAACTGGAGCACCGGGCCTCACGTTTATTTCAGGAAAGCTGTTTCTGCAGCAGAGACTGTGCCAAAGAGGCACACAGCCTCAGCATTGCAGCTGGCCTGTCACTGCATGGGAAACATGGACATGGGAATGGGCATGGTGGGAAGAGCAGCCACTGCCCTGTGTGCCACGAGGCACAGCCAGTGCAGCCAAACTCCTGGAGGAGGGATGAGGTTCCCTGTGGTACAAGGGGTGGAAGCAGGGACTTTGCTCCAGCTCTGAGTCACAATTTGCTTTCCATCTTGAACTTTTTTTGGTAAGATGTCCATCAACTGCTACCTGATTTGAGTGTTTCACTTCTCACTGAGCACAGGCCTGTGGGCATGAGAAGCACCTGAACTCTGCTCCTTGTGGCCTAAGGAAGAAGGTGTGTGGCACATGTGTGACATGTTCTTCCCCAGCAGTATTCCCTTGACATCCTGATGTGGGATGAAGGGCTCAAGTGCATTGTGAAATCTTTCATCAGACCAGCTGAAATACAAAAAAAAACCCCAAACAAACCAAAAACCTGACAGTTATATTGGTGGACACACAGCTCTCACCTCACGACTCAGAAACCAGTAGCAGCATCTTCCAAACAAGAAGCCAGAACACAGGTGAGAGACAATAACTCTTTGTTCAACACAGTTGTGCCAGAGAGAAAAAGGGTGAGAACTGGAGAGAAAAAGGGTGGTTACAGTCTGTGACCAGATGAGGTTTTAGCAAGAGGAAGTAGATAACATGTTCATTTCTTCAGAGAAAAGCAGGGGGAAATATGTTGGCAGGCAGCCCATGTGGAACGAGCTTCATTCAGCCAGACAGAAGGAAGATCAAAGTAGGCCTTAAGTACATGGACTTTGTTGAGTCCATAACTTCTTTTTTATTTTGCTCTAGTAGATTTGAGCATTTTCCTTTCCAGTGTTGCCTTTTGGAATTGTATCAGAAGCCACTTTTCGGGATGGTCCTTTGAGACGTCAGTGGGAACATTTAGTGAAAAATATCCTCTAAATGGTAACTGGGTGCTCTGGTCCTTTACTGATTGTCCAGCAGATCTCTCCAGCACATATGCGTGGTCGGACTGCAGAGTTTCCATCAGTCCTGTAATGCACAGGTGTGGTGTGTGTCAGGTTTCATGTGAAGGGTCCCTGGATTGCAGTGGGGCTGTTTGGAGGGCAGTCATGGTGGTGGCTGCAGAAATGGGTTTACAGATGGTTTATTTTCTGCTTGTTGCTGTTCATTTTTTCGAGGGTGGGTTCAGTTTGTTTTGCTTCTGGTGATGAGTTTGTTGAGGGTAGCAGTTATCTAAAAAATAGAAAGTTAGATGCTGGGGGAAATTTCTTTCAAAACACATGGCATTCTATTGCTGGTTTTAGTTACTTGATGATTTTGCATTTGGATCCCATTAGGATTTAGTATGTGAAAACTGAGGGATAGAGGCAGTCGGTTGGCTTGGGTTTCTGCACTGAAGCAAGCTTCTGGTTTCACACAGAGTAAGCTGAGTTGGAAGGGACCCACAAGGATCATTGAGTCCAGCTCCTGGCCCAGCACAGGACACCCCAAGAGTCACACCCTGTGCCTGAGAGCAGCGTCTAAACTCTTCTTGAGCTCTGTCAGGCTGGTGCTGTGACCACTGCCCTGGGGAGCCTGTTCAGTGCCCAGCCACCCTCTGGGTGAAAAACTTTTTCCTGATCTCCAACATAAACCTCCCCTGACTCAGATCCATGCCATTTCCTCAAGTCCTGTCACTGGTCACCAGAGAGAAGAGATCAGTGCCTGCCCATCTGCTTCCCCTCATGAGGATGTTGAAGACACAATGAGGTCACTGGAAGATAAGAGCAGTTTTTTTGATAAGGCAAAGCCCAGTCTTACACCTGCGAAGCAAGTGCCATCATTGCTCTTCCCCAAGTGACTAGTGGTCCCTGAGAGTCTCCTCTAAGGCACAGCAGTGTGACATGTTTTGAATATATTTGGTTGCAAGTTCAGTGGCAATATGTGTGTTGATATGCAGGCATGCTTGTGCATGGAAGATTTAGGGTCTCACTTCACTAATGATAGTGCCCCTGAAGTTGATAGAGGTGTAAGAATATTTCAGAGACAGCTTGATGGCATTGTTGATGACTGAATTTGCGATGATAATGAAAATAAAATACAGGCTTCCAATCCAGCTGGGGAGCATGTGATTTCTGAATGCTGGTTAAAGCACAGGCTTGGTGACATGGTTATTTAAAAAGAAAAATCTTCCATGAAGTTGGTTTAAATAGAAGTTAGTATTTTGGGGGGTAAACTGGGTTCCTGTGGCCTGAATTTATTGAAAAAAAAAAAAGGTGGAGTAAGAGATGCAGTAGGCAAGTTTGGTGGTGTGTTTGGGTTGGGAATCTGTGGGTACATTTTATTTTGTAGGTTCTTAAGAGAGGCTGCAGCACTCTTACCACGGATATTGTTGTACAGGCGTGCTTGGCTGTGGCAGCATGAATGGTGCCAGTCTGGGGTGCTTCATTTTACACAGACCATGGGAAAAATCCTGAGCTTTCTGAGTGAGGAAGGGCTGAGGATGACTTCTCTTCCTTGTGATAATTCATCAGGAAAGCTGGAAGCTGTTGATCTGCCAGAGTTGGGGGGGGTGGATTTTTTCAGGAGAGCAAAAGCACTGGATCCAGGATTGTTGTCTCAGCGCAACCTTTGTGCGCCGCAGGGCTTCCCAAAGTCTGCAGCCAGGCAGCCTCTGCCGGCAGCCAGGCTCCCGACGGCCAGGGCTACGTGTGCATGCATGCAAAGAGCTCCTGCTCTGCCCTCTGCCTGAGCTCCCACATCTCCCCCTCTTTTCCATTCACATCCTCCCACCGAGGAAGAAGTTGCTGCACGGCTGAGGAGCTGCACAGGCAGGGAGCTCGGGGGATGTACGGGGATTTTCGGTCATGTTATTCTGACTTGGGGAGCTGTTTGTCCTCCTTCGGTATTCCAGGCAGCCAGCCTGAAAAGAAGTCCTGATCCTGTGCTGTGGGCCAGTCGTGTTCACAAAGGTCTCTTTGTTACACCCGTGTCTGTGGCATTGTTCCTCTCCAACAAAACTCCCCTGCCAAAGCCCTGATGCGCTTGGCTCTGAAAGTGCCAGGCTGGTAATGCAAGGGGTGAAATCCTGCTCATTCACCCTGTCCTGCCTCCTGCATCCTCCTGCCCTGCAGCTTTCCACTCTCTCAGGCTGTGGTGGGTGGGAGAATACAGGCAAGACACGGTGTTTTATCCTCCTTGCAGCCCATGTGTTACGCAGGCTCCACGTCATCAAGCGTGCAAAAGTAGTGCTCTCCAGTCAGGTTTGCATAGAATCATGGAATGGTCAAGTCTGGAAAAGACCTCTAGGATCATCAAGTCCAGCTGTCAACCTAGAACCACCACCATGTTCACCACTAAACCATGTCCTCAAGTCCCATATCTGCACGTTTGGAATACTTCCAGTGATTCTACCGCTTTCCTTGGGCAGCCCGTTCCAATGCCTGACAACACTTTCTGTGGAGAAGTTTTTCATAGTATCTAATAAAAACCTCTCCTGGTGCAACTTGAGGCCTCCTTTCAGGTAGTTGTAGAGAGCATTAAGGTCTCCCCTCAGCCTCTAGGTTTGCCCACTACCAGACCCAGCACCTGGTTTCTGAGCAGATGATGGTGAACGGGCTGTCAGAACCAGGGCTGGCCCCTCAGCCTGTGGGGAACAGGAGCACTGACCTCTTTGTCATACAGGGGTTTTTAATGCCTGTGTGGGGGGATCCTTGGCGTGTGCACAAACCACAGTGCCAGACACCTGGGAGCACTTGACAGATTTTTAATCTAATGCACCCATTTCTGTCCCCTGGGGCAGGACACACAGTCAGGACCATCTCTGCAATCCCAGCACAGTCAAAGGCAGTACCCTGAGTTCCTGTTGCTGGAAGCTTTACCTGGATTGCCAAACAATATTGTTTTTTCTAGTCAACTTGCCCTGTACTCCTTCATGTATTCACTACTGCACTTTTCACTATCTTAGAGGATAATATGGACCATTTTCCAATCAGTATTTCCATGCAAACTGTCTTGTATTTCATAAGAGGAGGCTTAATAGGGAGGGAACACAGGTAGGGAGCAATAAAGATCCTCACCCTTTCCTCCTCTCTGTCTCTGCACTGAAAGGTCCCTCTAAGGCATCCATCTGCTCCTGGCAAACACCAGTCACACACCTGTAAGCCAGATGTACACAGCTGCATGGTAGGTGTCATTTGTGATCCAGACTTAATACAAACCATGCTAAGGATTGGTTACAAATGGCTCCATTTAAAAAAAAAAAAGACAAAATGCATAGCGCAGGTAAGTAGCACCTCTTTTCTTATTTCAGCTTTCCTTTTATCTTATTTGCTTTCATACCTGTGGTATGGAGGCCACTCTTGTGTGGTGGGATGGATAGCAGTTGAATTTCATTAATCTGGCCTGGGTGTATTAAATAGCTTAAATAAACACTTAAGCAATATGCACAGTCTAAACATTTGTTTAAGTTCTTACCTGAGCAGGGATACTTCAGTGCTATTCCTTACCTTCACCAACCCCAGTGACTAACCTGGCAGGCTGGCTAGTTCTGTCTTTGATATTTCACTTGGTGCATGTAAAATTTCCTAATCCAAGAGTTTCTAATAACAAATCCCTTTAAATATTACAAGGGCATTGCCTTACAGCAAAGCACCTTCTGAAGACCCCTCCAGGTAAGGGTAATGTACCTGTTGTTTTTGAGATATCAGTGCTGCAGTTGCCCTTGTTCACCCCTCCACCCTGGATTTTCACTACTTGCTTCCCATTAATTTTTCTATTTTTGAATACTCTGGATTGATATAAGAACCCTTTAATTTATTTTTACTTTAAACTTGCAACTTCTTGCCTTAGCCAAAGAATGCTGTTAGCAACCGTAGGGAATGCACTGACTATTTTCCAATAGTCTGTGTTCCTTTGCTGGCAGCTTTAACAAATATATTGATTTTCAATCTGGATCGTGATGTTTTATCATCTCACGTTTTATAATCTCACATTCCAGACAGTAACAGTTTGATTCTCCTGTCATTATGAGCTATTCATATTTTTACTAGGCTGCTGAATAGTTCATGCTGTGTCAGATCATGCTGGTTTCTCTGTAGTAGTTGCATTATAAACCCCCAAGGAAACATATTCTGTATAACAGGTCTGGCTCATACTGGATGTTAAATCATGGTTATAAAAAAGCTTGCACTTTCTTTTCTGCATTTCTCTTCTTTGCATTCCTTTCTTTCTTTCTTTCTTTCTTTTTCTTTCTTTCTTTTTCTTTNCTCCATCCATGTCTGACTCAATTGTCCATACAGAATGGGAATCCTCAGGAAGAAGAACTCCTTGAGTCTGTTCTCACCCTCAGCAAAAGTTGCTGAAATGAACTTGTAGCCACATGAAGCAGGATCAGAAGTAAATGACAATAAAGGCAAGGTCAATATTCTGCTTGTGCAAGCCAATCTCAGATACCTTTCAGAAACCTTTAAAAAGTGGAGTGCCTTTAAGGAGATTTTAGTGGTTTTCTAATCAGACCTTAGTAAAGCACTGCAGACTCAATACTTGCGATCAATTGCTTCATGTTTACTTTGTAAAACAAACAGCAGCCAAGAACTGGTATCCTTAATTGTATCCTTACTAAAAATTGAAGAGGTAAATAAACACAAATCTAGAGGTAACAAGTACATGCCTATCAGGTAGGTTTGCACACGAACATAGACCTATAGCAACTGCTCAGCACAGAAGGGAAGCAGAGCTGGAGATTATGTCAATGCTGCCTTAAATCAGGAGGTTAATTAATTGTGGTGGGCTCCTGCATGGGTGTGTGTTCCTGGCCATCTCCACCTGATGCTGTTTCCATGGTATCCCTTTGGTGACAGGTCCTGAAGAGGTGGGGAGAGACTGGAGTCGAGCGTGTGCTGGTACTATCGCACATAAACATGATCTACTTAATCTTCAAATGTCAAAAGAAAATGTATAAACATTAGGCTTGGCTGGCAACAGCAGTTGTAGGTTGGACACTCAAAAAAGAGAGATTCAGTAAATACAAGACTATTTTTTTGCCTTGTTTGCTCTTAGTATCTCCCCACTCTTTTCCCACCAAACACTTCTCTTTCCAACCCAGCAACAATTTGAATCATTTTTGTTCTGGTTCCAGGAAGTTCTAAGAACAAACTTTAGTAGAAAGCAAGAAATGGGGCTTGGAATGTTTTTCTTGAGAACAAATTTGCAGAACAGTAGCAGGATAATCTACTTTATAAGGACATAACAGAAAATGGAAGATGACATTTAAACATGTTTAGTGTCTGGGCAAATTCATAACAGGAAAAAATCACTTTGGCTTTCTTTGAAGTTCCTGCATTAAGATTGAGGTTTACTACTGAGGGAATAAAAAAAATTAAAAAGGCACAATAGATATGTTGGTTTTCCCCATCAAAAATGCAACTGAAAAATATTTTTCATTTGGAAAGCAAACAAGAAAAAAACCTGACTTTGCAGGGTTGAGTAACCCTTGCTACCAGTTTCTGGCACTGTACTTGAATCTAAAGGAGAAGTGAACGTTGCATTGGTCTGTGTGTCCACCCTCTGCAGCTGCACAGCAAAGGAGGAAAACAAAGTTGTGCCATCTCTGCATTTGATCTAAAAGCTCTGGCTTGTTTTGGGAAAAGGAATGATAAGAGTAGTGGAGATGGACCAAGTTAAAAAAACCATCAAGCAATGATTCCTGAAAAATTCCAAGCCTGTGTGCTCCTTTCCAGACCTATATGTGTAAAAATGACTGCTTCAAAGCTGCAAGACCCCATAGATCCCAAAGGCAGTCACTCTCTGGTCCTTGGTGTTTGGTGCCTGAAGGGAGGCTGGACAGTGCAGGCATCCCATGGATGTGCTGGGAGGTTGCACAAGTCCTTTTTCTTACCTCCCTTCCTGGGCTGTGGGACAAGTGCCCTCCTGAGAAAGCCTATTGCTGCCTAATGCAAGTCAGAGCTACTCCAGCCATCCCCTTTGAGTTTTGCTTTCTCACAAATGGCTTCAGTTCCCAGATGCCAAAATTTTGCCATCGCTTTGTGGGTGGCAGTGCCCCACTGCGTATTCCTGGTGAGGGCACTGGGCACAAAGATCCAAGTTGGGAAGTAAGTTTTGGGGGAGAAATGCTCTCAACTGACCCCACCACCCCTCTGTAAGGGTAAAGCAGAATGCCAGGCCATTCTTCAGCCAGATTTTTCTGCATGGGGGCCGAAGGGGATGTTCACCCTCCCCAGCCTTAGTGTGAGTTGAAGACCAGAATGAAAACTTTCCAATGAGGTTCACAAGCCCCTGTTGTGTCTTACTTCTGAGTGTTGCAGCATCCATGATGGCAAGCAGGGATTTGTTATCTATCAAGGACCTTCACCCTCTCACCCCAGATATAAAGCTAAGTGATTTGAGGGACACAGCAGGGGTGACAGTGAAATACCCTGAGTCATTGCAGTTAATGTCTTTGGTCTGCCTGGAAGACAGTGCCCCACAAACATGCCATGTCTATAAAGGAATGGAAGTGCAGGATCCTGATGCTCTGGATGTCATGAGGGGATGTGCCTGGACCCTCCAGTGCAGTGACTGCACAGTGCTGCTGGGACTGCCTCATCCCTGACACCGCAGCCCCCAAGCCCATCCCACCAAGATTCCTCTGGCAGCAAACACTTGTTTTTGCTCTGCCCATTTTTTAAGATGGCCCCTGCCCATCTAGAATCTGCTAATGAACAGAAGGACTTTGGTTTCCTTTTGGGAGTTGGAATGGCACCTTGGGATCATCTGAGGAACCTGGATGTGGTGATATCCATTAGTGGGAACTGGAACTCATCTTTCCAGATAATGCTCCTGCTCGTTCCTGTGTATCTGGGAGGGTGCTGGGGTATTGCTGCTAATGGAGTTCTACCACATGAAGATCTGAAAATTAATGTTGCCTGGTGGATTTAGCTCTTATCTTTAGATTTCTGGTCCTTTGTACACATGAGACTGACCAGACAGGTTTATCAGACCTTCTGAATCTTTGTATTTTTTATTTGGTAGCACTATATTGACTACAGGCAATATTTCATTTAAGACCATATTAATGAAGTCACTGCACAGCTCCTGGAAAGAGTCATGTATTTGGTAGAAAAACTATTTTATTAAATCTGCCATAAATTAAAGATATTTGTGCCTGTGACTACAGTTACAATTTTTTTTGCTTCATGTTCTCTTATGTGATTCTTTTATGTCAGACAAGATGGTAGTGTACATAAATTAAGTTTTATATAGTCTGTCAAGCTTCATAGCAGGTGGTGCTTTGTCTTACTACACCGTAGATAGAATGCTTTGGGATCAAAGCATATCTTGCTGCACAGGAAGACGCCAAGAGACTCTCTCCTTCATGACAGGTGATAAATGTTTTCAACATTTGAGCAGGGTGGCTGCCTTTACCTGGAAAATCAGAATTGGCAATGGTAATTAAAGAAGCTGCTCATATAGAGACATCAGTGCTTCAGTGTTATGAGCAGTCTGAGACTGCTGTGGGGAACAGGGATGTTCATCAGTGCATTACAGACTGGATGGATAGAGCCGGCCTCTCCAGCTCTGCAGACCAGGCCATTAAAATAAATGTGTTTGATTTACAGCTACAGAGAATGTGAATCGCAATTTTACTATTGCAAAACTCCAGAAGAGAGAAATTATGTTTTCTAATGACATAGTTTTCTCCAGGAAAGTACAGCATAAATGCAAATGAAATGTTCTGTGAAAATGTAATAATCTCAGAAAAAGCACAATGCAAATCTGTAGAAAAACAAAGTCAACAAACCATGATATTGCATTTCTTTATCAGAAGGCTTGATTTTAATTATTTTGAGAACTTCTGTTCTGAGGAAGCAAAACCATTTCGTTTGGACTTCACTATTTGATTCTCCTAATTCAGTAAACTGTTGTGCCGTGATACAAAACATCTTACTGCATCAATCACAGAGCCCTCAGTGTGGCTGTGCTGCACCAGGCAGATGTCCACCCAGCCAGCATCCTGCTCCACAGTGACCAGCAGTGGATGCTGGTGGTGAGGACCAGCCAAACTCGGGGGGAGGACTGTTCCTGGGAGCAGCCTCACAGTTTGGAGCCCTCCATGGGATTTGGCACTGGGGCTGGTGTTTGTGCTGCCCAGCTGTGGTGCCAAAGCCCTGCTGCCCTCAGCACTTTCTGAGGGGCTTGGCACTACGACTTTTCACTGCTGAGGAAGCTGCAGTCTGGATCTGGAAGCTGCAATTCACCCGCAGTAACAACAGGAGAGAGATTTGGATGAAGAAAGGAGGACAGGGATTTCTCCTGCCTGTAAGCAGCTTTAGAAGTCATAGTACCAAAGATGCTGATGCCTTGCCTACACTACAGCTTCTTGTCCTCCACAGAGTTGAGTGGGCTTGACCTACTTCCAGCATGGCCCTACAGCCTTAACT
>VZTH01005364.1:0-98981 GCA_013397815.1 Aleadryas rufinucha
TGGGGAGGAATAACCCCAAGTGCTAGCAGCTGTGCAGAACAGAGCGGTTCTGCAGAAAGGCCTATCTGCAGAAAAGGACTTGGGAGCAGCTCTGCAGAAAGGGACTTGGGAGTCTTGGTGGATCACAAGCTGACTGTGACTTGGCGGTGCCCTTATGGCCAGGAGGGCCAATGGTATCTTGGAGGGCATCAGAAAGAGTGTGGCCAGCAGGTGTTAAGATTCAATGGATGTTAAAGTCCTCTGCCCAAATTAAGATGCAAACAAGACCAAATGTTCAACATCATCAGTTCAACAGTACAGGCTTTATTTTGCAAAATTGCTTGTACAACAAAAAAAGAGAGAGAGGGGGAAGGAGAGAGATAGTGCTAGTAGAAGATAGTTACCACCATGGATGCAGGATCATCCCATTAGTGATTCAGTGCACTGGGCTTCGTCTGGTGCTAGGTATCCACCCCCTGGTTCACTCCCTGAGTAATTTTTATACAGTACCTTATTTGCACAAGAAGCAAAGGTAAGAGTGGCTTTCAGTTCCTCATTAGTAGGATTAATTCTCAGTTCCTCATTAGCTTGAGAGGGAGAGGAGGAATGGCTTTGACTATCACGAATGCTCAAGTCTTAATTCAATGGTCATTGAGGTCCACTCTGGCAGTTATATAACATACAGCAGCAGAACATTGCAGTGAAAAGTATCAGTTTCTGTCAGGCCAGGCAAAGACAGAACTGAAACTTTTCTTCTTTTGCTGTTTGTGCTTAGACACCATTGATGTTTTTTGCAACACGTTTTACAACTGGGTGTTTGTTTAAGGCATATACTACAAATGTCATTAACTCCTTCCTTACTGCAAGCCAAAGGAGGTGATCCTGCCCCTCTACTCAGCCCCGGTGAGGCCACATCTGGAGTGCTGTGACCATTGCTGGGCTCCTCAGTACAAGAGAGACATGGAGCTACTGGAGAGGGTCCAGTGTTGGGGCGCTTTGGGCAACTTCAGGCACACCCTCAATCCCTAACGCCCTGCCTGTCACCTGGGAGGACGAATCCGAAAGTGAAGGGTCCTCAGTGGGCGAGGCCCAGGTTGGAGGTTAACACCTCTCTCCACCTTTTTGGCGTGCCCTGAAGTATAGTCCCTCCTCTGGTTCCAGAGGATTCTCTCTCACTTGGTTTGTGATTGGTCCCCGAGGTTAATGTTTAATGAGTGCCCTATTGCCTATTCAATTATGTTCTGGAAAGTTCAGTTAAGTTCTGTATTCTATTGGGTGTTTACTGTTAGCCCCTCCTTTACTTGTCTCCTATTGGTCATGTGTGTCCTGGATCCTCCCATCTTCTGTAATCCCATTGGGTCGTTACTTGCCCCCTCCTACCCTTAAAAGACCGTGATTCCCTGGACCCTCCGGCCATTTCCCTTCCTGCGCCTTTCTGAGCTAATAAACTCTGGAAGTGCTTGGAGGTGGCTGTCTCCCTTTCCTCTTTTGCCTCCGGGGACCTGGGAGACCCGGACATCTGGGTCACCTACGCCAGGGCGCACCCTCTGTTGCTGAGCCGGTGCTGCCAGAAGACGTGGCCACCGAGACACAATATTCTCACGTGTCTGCGGGAAGGTCACTGCTGCCTCGTGTGGGACTGCAGCCCAGCTAGGCTGACCCCCTTCCAGGAGCAGCGACAGTCCAGTGGAGGCCACAAAGATGATTTGGGGTCTGGAGCATCTCTGTTATGACAAGAGACTGCAGGAGCTGTGTGGGGAGAGATAAGATAGAATTTAGCTACAGGCTGTGGGATGCGCCTGCAGAACGCCATGGCAGCACAGAGAGGCTTGTCTCTACCTGACCTCAGGGGAGGAGATGCCACAGGGCAGAGCCCTGTGGAGAGGAGCCTGCCAGAAGCTGACAGACACCTGAACAGGGTGTGATCACCCGCACATTAGGACATTAAGAAAGTGTGATACTGACATGGCAATGTGTGATAGGTCGCTTGGTGAAAAATACCATATAAGGAAATACTGTGTAGAAGAAGTGCACAAAACCAGCTCGTTTCTTTGAATAAACGTTTCAGATTCCCTGCTGGTCTGAGTCTGTGCCTTGGTCGTTATGTCAGAGCTGTGTTTGCTTAAAAGGCAGGTGTCAAGAGGATGGTGCCAGACTTTTTAGTGGTGTCCAGTGACAGGGCACGGAGCAATGGCCTTAAACAAAAACACAAGAAGTTTTACCTCAACATAAGGAAGAAATTCTTTACATTGAGGCTAGCAGAGCACTTGGAACAAGCTGCCCAGGAGGTCATAGTCTCCCTCTCCAGAGACATTCCAAATCCACTTGGACGTATTCCTCTGTAACTTTCTCTGGATGACCCTGCTTTTGCTGGGCAGTTGGATTAGATGACCTCCAAAAGTCCCTTCCAACCCTAACAGTTTTGTGATTCTGTGATTCTGAATGCTCAAAAGTGTTTGGAAATGAAAATAGACATTTTGAAAATATTAGGAATTAGCTAGATGGGAAAGAAGTTGAAAATACTACAGTAGGTCATGAATCCATTAAGTCTTTATGCTGTTGTCATCCCCACCTCAAAAAGGAAGTAATTAACAAAAGAGTCAGGGAATGGCTTTCATATATGAGAGATAACAGAGGGAAGGGAATGATACAATAGCAGTTATAAAATCCTGACTGGCATGGAGAAAGTGCTGTCATTGCTTGATATTCTCTTAGACAGTAAAAGGAGGCACTAAATGGGTTTATCAAGGAACAAGTTTAAAACCAACAAAAGCAAGTATTTTTCCTGTCAAATTGTCACTAAATCATGAAACTCATTTCTACAGGATATTTTGGTGAAAAAAGTACAAGTGGTTTAAAAGAGAATTACACAAATTTGTGGAATAAAACTCTATTAAGAACTATTAACTAGAACAAAGTCTTCCAAGCTGTTGGCTGCACAAAGGTGGGGAGTCCCTCTGATGTTGCTTGTGTTTTCTGCTGTTTGCATAAATATACACTTATGTCTCAGAACAAGGATGGGTGGAAGTTTGGTGTAGCTCTACATATCTACTCTTCAGTCCTAAGTCTCAAGTCTTGGCAATCTTACAGACTCAGAGCCTTTCAAACAGAAACCACAATTGCACTGTCTGACCAACTTTCCGAGCATGCAGCTGCTGGTCTGACAGAAGTATAACTGCTCTATTTGTTTCACTGGATATACTCTTCTGAAAATTGGTGATAAATTGTATGTCAGTGCTGATAACCATTATTTCTGATCAAATAAATACCAGAGATTACAGAATCATTTGAATGCAGAAGAAGATGATGATATTTGGGCCAACAGAATTTGTGAAAGCAGTCCCTGCAGCTTGTGAGAGAAGATAGCCTTACTTAGTGAGCTGTCAATAAAACAACAGGAGGGCTTCTATCAATGATGCAATAGTGTGTGCAAGAGGTGGACCAGCTTATTCTTTAGGGCAGTCACTTGCCATGGTTTCTACCTTGAGTATGAGCTATATGTTACAATAATATGATGAACTATAAATACTAGGGACCAGAAACACCCTCCACTCTCTCCGTTCTCCATACATCATAGTTCCCAGCGAGAAGAGTTTAGAACTGATGAGCCATCTTTACTCTTCAATTTCTTTGTGTTATTAAAGACAAGGAACAAAACCAGTGGAATATGTTCATATGTTCATATGTTCACTGCAATTTAGCTGTGTAAACTGCAAGAATTCATTACTGTTTTGCTCACGTTCATCATAGCCTAGTCCCCAACATTCACTACAGTACAATTATATTCTTTTATGCTCTTAGGTCCCCTTTTAGTTTATTAATTTCTGTGAGAGAAGACAACTTTGAAGGAAATTCAGGCAGGCTAAGTACTCTAGGGACCACTGACCAATACTATTTTTACATTGTACTTTTCTACTTATAATCAATTACATCTCATAAACCATATTTTTTCCACAGTGTTGCACTAAGCTTTTTTTAGAAATCCAGGTAATACAGTAGATAGTTCTCTGCATGTGCCAACCCTTTGCAATTGATGAGGTAGTCATAAAAGTAGCAGAGATAGAATCCTTTAAGGAGACATCTGGTGTAGACAAAACCTGGGAATCTCCCATTTTTATTTGATGGTCTTTGCTAACACAAAATACTCAGAGTAATGAAAAGATCAAATCCTCTCAGCTATTAAAAAGAAGTCCCACTAGATGGGGTTATAGTTTCAAAGGAAGAATATTTTCTCATCTGGTTTGAGGAGGAGCAATTTTTTTGCTTATTTCTTCAAATTAGCAAAATAATCCTGTGAAATTAGAATATATTGTCTTTTTGTTTTCAGTTCACCAGTGGATTTTTTGACCATTTCTACATTCAGCACAAGCTATTGTAGCTTTATCTGAGTAAATTATTGATGTGTTTGGGGCAGTGTTGCCACTGTTCACAGATGTCAAAGGCTGAAATTTGCTTTTTTCTTTGCTTTCCCTAGCAGTACTTCAGTACCATTTTATATGCTGCCATATAGCAGTTACAGAAAAAAAAAAAAAAAAAAAACCAAAAAAAAAACCCAACAACTAGCACAAATCATCTTAATTTGGCATTAATAATATCATTGGTGCCATAATCTATGAACGGTTTGGAACAGAGGTTTTGTTTATTTATTTATTTTTGTGAAAGAAAACTGGTTAGCACAGGGATGCTGGATATAACTGGGTTTGAATTTTCCTGAAGTCAATACTAAATAATTACACTGAATATAATTAATAATTGTTTTAATAATTGTTCTTAGATCCTTCTTACTATTCAGTTTTAAAGGAAGTTTCTCAAATGAGAATTCATAAACTATATTAATAACCAAAAGAAAAAAATGCATGCACAAAAATCCAGTGAAAAAAAATTAAAGTACAAAATTTTTGACACTGTCTGGTTTGTGATTATTTAAAAACTTAGATTAATATTCTTGTACCATATTTATTGTTATTATGCTTAGAACACTTTAATTCCTACATCAGTTTAATAAATATTTATAGAAATGCCTTGCATTTTACGCTTTAAGAATAATGATAGGACTCTCAAGGGTTATCCTTGTTCTAATGAATTTAATTGAATTAGATTAGTACTAAATAATCTCTATCTACAAGTTTTGGTACAAAAGATGACAAATGAAATTTAGCTTTTAAAACCACTGTAAGGAAGAAAAAAGAGGGGGAACTGGGCAAGGACAGGTATGCAGGGAAATTAGAAGTAACCTAGCACTAATATAAAATGTTGTGAATTCCAGTAAGAGGTATTGGAAAAGCAACATCTTTAAAAATTATCTAAAACTTATAAAAATTCTATTTTTGGAAGTGATTAACATCTCCTTTCCCTAGCCATAGTATGAGTTTTAATTTAGTTCAAATTCTGAGAATGGAATTTCTGACTTTATATTCAACCTTCAGATAGTCAGTCATTACACTATGAATATAAACAACAGGTGCAGCAAATAAGAAGACTGTGGGGTGAAGGAAAAGAAAAAATAACAAAATGGTTTTTTTTTTACTTCACTTTTGGCTCACTGACTCTCAATATTTGAACTTCATCTTTTTTCCAGCAAAAGAGATTTCTAGTGTGGGAGCTGTTAGGAGTACTGTCATTCACTGTATGAAACCAAAAAAAGAATAATAAATATACAGTGGCAATTTGCTTTCTTCTGAATTCTTTAGGTGAAATAATTGAGTTCATTAATGTAATTCTGAACATTGTTGCTGAACATAAAAATACTCTTTCCCCCCATTGTTCAAAGATGGCATTAGTAAGTGGAAACTGGATTATGCACTATTAGAGATTGTCTAATACTAAGATACATTATGTTAATTTATATGGTGCTTGTCAAATGTCTTCCAATTACCTGTATTCATTACAGTATAATTCAGCTCTGATTAAACTTTTGTTTGTTTGCTGATTTACTTCACTCATGAATAAGAAATGCAGCTTTTGCTTATACTTGACTTTTTTTTCTTATCTGTGCTTGAATCTTAGAATTAACTAGAAGTCCCTTTTGCAAGTTTTTTTTAGATCATACATTTAGTACAATGTATGTTATAGCACAATTAAGGAGTTTAGCACTGTGGTTTGTTCAAAATCTAGTTTTATTTCCAAAAATTTACCTGCTCTTACCATTACTCAATTTCACTTGCATCATGACTTAATGTATATACACACACTTTAAAAAAATGTGTAAGGTGTTTGTATAGTGGTTTCAGTCTTTTTTGAATGAAGAATCCCATAGCCACATATTATTTTACTTTATTGGTTGCAGCAGAATAGATTTACTAGCCTTCAGGGAAAATGGGTTCAGGAAAAACAGCTTACTAAGTCAGAAAATTTCTGTTTAAAAACTTTTTTTCACTCTGTGAAGGAAAAAAGAACATGGATGCTGGACAGTTTCTTCTGTCCACAGCTCTGGGGACCTTCCAGCTTCCTGTAGGACCACGATGATATCTATCACAGGATACTACACAAGATGTAGAGGCACAGGATAGGGTGTTTCTTTATGGTTAGGTAAATATCCCTGCAGAACATTGCAACACTCCTTGGCTGAGTGGCGAAGGAAGAAGAGGACAGAAGATCTGCTCATGTTCCTGCCTAGGGCTTCAGCTGTCAAAGGCAGAAGAGCCACCAACTGAAGCAACCAGCCTCTGATGCTGCCAGCTGCCCCTGCCACTGTGCCCATGGCTCTCCCAGCCTCACACCAAAGCTGTCCATTGCATGTCTCCATGATGGCCAAGACACACCAATCTTGAGGGAACTGTGCTGGCTGCCACCAGCATTCCACCCACTCTGACATGGCCACTACCTCACTGAAGTCCTGCCAGCAGCTCAGCCCCAGGGCACCCAGTGAAATAAAGGAAAAGAGATCTCTTTGGCCAAAGATTAGGGAGCTTCAGCTCCCTGTGAGAGCACTACAGTGTAGGAGTTGGTGCCTTCTTATCTATCCTGTAGATTATTGGCAACTGTACAGCTCAGTGGCAGAGGAATGAGAAGACGGGAGTGTGCTGTAGTCTGGTGGCTTCCCTAACTGCAGTCCAAAGCAGCCACCCTCCATCACCATGGGCAGCCCCTGCCCCCTTGCGTCCTTTCTTTATTTCACTTGGCAACTCCCCCGCCAGACTGGCCTGGGACAGCCCTTTTCATACCAATCCTGCTCTGTCATTGTCACCAAATGCTACTACGAATGTTCTGCATACTGTGGCACCACCACCACATCTCCAGGGCTGGCGCCAGAAGATGGAAGCTGCCTTCTGGGACAACACCAGGGCAGGCACACTGGCTTGGTTCTGCAACACTAACATGGCTATTACCTTCCACCTGTCAAGACAGAAGGAACAATTAAATAATTTATATTTTAAGAAATGGTATGCTGGAAATGGAAAATAATTAGCTGTAGTGGCAATTTGAAGAGCAGCACATTCAACAAAGTTTGAAAGAGAATTAAAAGCATCAGGTCCTACTCACTGCACTACATTAAATATTTGTGATGGCTGATACTAAGACTTTTGTGTTTGAAGTCTAAATTTTGGAAGAAAGATGATTTTTGTTTTGACTAAAGGCAATACTTCACTCCTTTGGAATTAAAGACATGGAAAATGACAACCTCGTCATCAAGAGTGATTGACACTACTGACGCTTTTTCAGCATGAATTGCAAGATCCATGTCTTTGTTTTTCTGAGAAGAACCTAATATTTTTCCAGGGATTCTCCTGAGCTACATATTTCAGTTGGACACTACAACAAAGTAAATATACCAGCCTACATCTATTTGGTTTTCTGAAGACTATTACATTCTCTTTAATGGACAGGACAAGAGACAGTGCACTGAAATCTGAAAGTTTACTTCTGAACATCAGGAAATACTTTTTCATTTTGAAGGTGACTGAATGTGGGAACAGGTTGCCTGGAGAAGTTCTGCAGCCTCCTTCCTTGAAGACATCCAAAAACCATGTGGACACAGTCCTGGGCCTGCTTAATTAGCGAATTTGGACTAGAAAATCTCCATAGGTTCCAGCCTCAACCATTCTGTGATTTTGAGTTTACTTGGAAATATTTAAGAGTCTTTATTTGCAAATCTGCTGTATTCAAATCTGCTTGTAGAAATATTCTATGTAGCTGAAACAGTTGTGTCTTAATGCCAGATATAGAACATACAGAGTTTCTTCTTCATGATCCCTTTTAAAATATGTAATTGTGTTTTGGATTTTTATGTAATGATATTGCAGAGAAACTTGACATGTTTCAGCAAGGATGGGGCAGAAGGACAGTGAGCTGGGAACTCAAGAACATTTTCTTTTTGTATTACAGTTAATTCATACCTCACCAGAAGCATCTATGTCACAAGATGTAGTGTGCTGTTTTCAAAATAAAAAGTAAATTATTATGCGAAATTATTATTGAAGAATAATGGAAGTCTGTCATGTAAATTACTCGTTTAACATTCTTATTTGTCAACAGTCCCTCATATTGGATTCCCTATCCCCATCCATCTGCAACTTTGAGGAAGAAGAGCATATTGCTTTTGTCTGAAAAGGACACACACGTTGTTTAGACCATCTCCTTAATTATATAGACAAAAGGTCAAAATTATTACATCAAGCTGCACAGGCTACAGTTATGGATAAGATGTGTAACATATAAAGACAGCAAAAATTAGTGACAAAAATTGAAAGATTAGTCCATGAGAGCACCTGCAGCTGCCTTTATTGTGTAAATTTCTGAGTGGTAACTTGCAACTGTTCAGGTTAACATGCTTAAAGGCAATTTTGTGTAATTTTGTCAACCACCACTGCAGCATATTGGTCATTTCTTACTTTTTGCCAGCAGTTTTGGAAACAAATTTCAATTTTATTAGTGTTTAATTTGTATACAGCCATAAGAGTGACACACGTGAGTATTCAAAAGATTTGTAATGGGTTTGCTTCAGGTTTATCAGTGCAATGATGATGTGCTTTCCATCATTTCTATCAATACTTTTCAAGTAGGTTCCATGAAAATATCATAGCCATTTTTCATTCAAGATCAAGGTTTTATTCTTTGTGAATTGAAGGTGATATGCACATATTACCCCTGTTTTTTCATAGCAGTATGTCAAGGAGTAGACATTAATTTAGATTTTCTGCTCAAAGTAGTCTTGGGATATTTCTTTACAAGGTTCTTTATGTTTAAGTACATGAAAATATTTGAGCTAATTTAATCAAATTTGGGTAAATGTCACATTGCTGCGTCATGTCTAGCCTCTGACCCACCAGCATCCCCAAGTCCTTCTCCCCACAGCTGCTCTCCATCTGTTCATCCCCAGCCTATGTTGGCACCGGGGGTTGCCCTGACCCAGGTGCAGCACCTTGAATGTTGTCTTGTTGAACCTCGTGAGGTTCTCATGGACCCACTTCTCGAGCTTGTCCAGGTCCCTCTGGATGGCATCCCATTCCTCAGGACTGGGAACTGCACCACACAGCCAAGAATCATCTGCAAATTTGCTGAGGGTGCACTTGATCCTCCTGTCTGTCACTGACGGAGACATTATTCTATTAAAACATTAATAATTCTAACCATCCTTTTATTGATTTAATTAAAATAGTAGTTACTTTCTGCAAAGTCACAAATGATTTATTTAATCATAAAATGCAAGGATTAGCTGAATATTCATATTATTAATGAACAGGTCAGATAAATGAATCAGACTGATTCAGATCATATCATACAGTCTGCTAAGTCTGTGGAACAATATTGAAAATTAGCCCATTATAACAGTCTTGGAGTAAACCATTAGGAGGATTAAGGGAAGCAGGAAACCTATTTGTATGTCAAAATGGTATATGCTTTAATTCTGAAGAGGGATGTTGGCATCAAGGAGAATGCATATATGGGCCGCATGGGAAATCTTGCTGGCTCACAACAGTACTCAAAAAAAATTGAGCCACTATTTTGAGGTTCAGAAGGTCATTTAACTGATTAGAAGAAAGTTTCCCTAGGTTCTTGTTTCTCTGCTTACTCTGCAAGAGAATAACACATTCAGTGATGCTTTGGGCATGCAGCAAGGTTGACATTGATGCCATATTTCAAAGACATGCATATATCAATGTGCTAGGCCTTTGCATGTGTTTAGATCTCGGGATCAGTTGGTAGTCAAAGGACAAGGATTGTTGTGACAATTACCACATTATTGAAATATGGCTTCATCAAGTGAGACCTAGTTTGCAACAAATACAGAACATTTTTGATTTTAATTGTTCTCTAGTTTAAAAGTATCTCTGCTAAATACATATATGCCTCGCTCCTGTGCTGTTTATGACATTTACTAGTAGAAATAAATGATTAAAAAATGCCACCAGATTAAAATGTTAAAGAATCCTTGTCAACAGAAAATGGCAAGTTAGTTATGGTGGCAGTGCTAAAAACTCAAATGCAAGACTTCAAACTTAAACACAAAAAAGAGAGATGGTGTTTGGCCTTTATCAACACAGATCCTACTTCATTTAAGATTAATTTAATGGCTATATGTGGGGGTTGGAAATCAAAGCTCAGCCATAACTCTAGTGGGTGTTTCTTACTTGCTTTATAACTATTATTCAACCCCAAATAGCTGCAGTTTAACAGTTTGCAGCAGCTTGTACAATTTAATAGATAAACTAAAGAATATAAGACAGTCAATTTGAAGTAAATGAAAAATGCCAAAGTAGCAGAATATACTTACTTAAGCCTGAATTTGTTCAAGAAACAGAAAATGTGAATATCAAAATTCTAGTGTACACAGCTGCATACAAGATATTTTCTCTATAGAAATTTCAGCTGGCATTACCCTTAGCCACTTAACTAGACTTTTTGATGGTGCTGCTGTTCCTCTGCTTCTCTGGTGTGAAACAGAAGTTTATTCTACTCTTATTAAGTAGTACAAAAGCCATTTTTAATGTTTTGTCTTGTCTATATCCCTGACCTGACATATTGCATATGTCACCAATTAATAAGAAGAACTAAGTTCTCACCTTTTATCCTTTTTTACTAAAATAATGGAATATTAACTATAACAGACATTTAATTACTTTGAAAAGGCCTAGAGGTTGAAGCATTTAGAGCATTTCACTTTGAATGACAGGTTCATATATCCCCAAGTACTGTAGAACAGTATTTGGTAGCTTCTCACAACAGGAATGGTCACAGCATCTACTGCTGCTCACCCCTTGACTCCAGTTTCCCTGGCAATGTCCCATTCAGAAAATAACTGGCTCCAGTTTTCAGTTTCTAGTGCATGATCATATAAATACCTTGCAATAGTATATCTTCAGATTTTTTTAACTGAAATTTTATTAGCATTCTTTAACTTACTGATTATTTTGAAACCCCTCTTTCACTTGGAAGAAAATGGCTGTCAAAATACTCACCAGCCAAAAACTATCACCAGTAGCTAGTGATTAACAAAGTCGCATTTTAAAGAATCAATATAGTTAATGAAAATTAATGGAAAAATTCACAGCATACTTAGTAAGTATAGCTATATAAGTTCCAGGTACAGGGAAATTGTGAATTTTAGTGGTATAACCTATTACAGCACTTTTTGAGAAACTTAGTAGTTAAGAATATGTGCCTCCAGTACAGAGAATGTTAAGCTTTAGTGGCGTCAGTTATTTCCCTTGCAGATGTATTTACAACTGTATCAGATCTCAGAATTCCTCCTTGTATAAACATTTGTTTCTCTTTCACATTCTTTTGCAATTTTTGTTTCTTTTGAATATGCAGTCTTGGATCTTGCCTTCTGAGCTTCAGAAAGGACAAAAAACAAAGCAGTCATAGAACTGCTTAAGTATGTGTATATTTTAGAACCTGTTCAGAAGCATTTTCTCTTCTGTACAGAATTTGAGTCCTCTCTTAATTTTGCACGGGTATAATGAAAGAGAAAGGAAAAGCAGGCATTTTGCACAACATGTTCCCCTTTCCCACTTGCAGTTCACAGATAATCATGTAATAAATGCTACAGCAGCTCAGCTTTGCTCCATGCTGCTTCCTCTTCAAATAACAAATGAATAATGGTAATGCTTTTTTCCGGGAATAAAACCACTGTTTCAAGGGTTTCTTTCAAAGTATTCTTCTTCACAGTCCCCCATAACAAGAAATGCAGGGGGGCAAAAACCCCCAGGCATTTGTAGCTCTTTTCAAACAAATGAAGAAGTAGTCCTATACCCCAAGTGAGAGCACTTAAGACTTCTTTCCTTCCTGAGCAAAAAGGGAACAAAATTACAGTCTTTCCTTTTATAAATAGAAGCAGAGAGTCTGGTGCCCATTTGGCATAAAAAATAGCAAAGGATTCCCTTTCCCCACAGAGAATTCAAACCTGTGCTCTGTCTGCTAGCATAGCAGATGTACACTGCATGTCACAATGTACACTTTATGTCACAGTAGCCCTGACTTGCCTCCAAGGTCTCCAAAAATCCCAGGAACTGAACCTGGCATTTTGTACCTGATTTATAGGCTGCAGCCTCAGGAATTCCCCTGAGGGCACTAATTCTTCCGCTTGGTGGAAGCACAAGCCCGCATGTCCTGAAAACTGTGGAGCCATAGTGCTGTCAGCTGAACAACTTAATGACTGCAAGACACCAGCGTGGACCTCCCTTAAGCAAACACATATTGTTTATAATCGTCTCCCTTGCCCCCATCTCTCCAAAAGGCTTAAACCCTTCTCCCCACTCCCACGTAATTCCAGATGCTATGTGTATTTTCTTTCTGTGATTGGAAGCTCATTAGTACATCTGCAGTGCTGTTTATCCCATTTCTATAAATCAAAGGTTAATAGTAAGGCAGGAGAAGATAGTCTACAAACATATTGCAATCAGAGAAACAGCAAGTGCCCTGAAGGAAAGTCGGGAATTAATGATTGCTATGGGTATCCTCTCGCATCCCAGACCGTCACCTTTTTTTTGTTTATTTGTTTGTTTTGTTGTTGTTGTTGTTGTACACTTGCTTGTTTGTAATTCTGAGATAAAACACACTTTAATACAGTAATAACATTTTGTTTACATGCGTGACATAAAGCAGAGCTCAGGTCACTTGCCTGCTGCTTAAGAGTAGAGACACACAGTTATGTGTGTCTATTTCAGAAAGGTTAGGTGATCTATCAATTAAAAATGTCAAAGAACAATGGTGTAAGGAAATAAAATTTAGATGATGTTGCATGAGGTTTCAGCTATGAGGAAGTTAGCGACAGTTGTTCTTGAACAATCATGTTGATGTATTCCTGAGCAAATTTCTAGTGCAATGTACTGCATAAGGTGAAGCAGAGCATTTGCTGGTGCAACTGTCTCTGAGATAAACAAAGCTCTGCTCTCAGCATGGGGCTTCTTGGGAAATGCACATCAAGAGAACTGCATATGTCTGGGTGTAGAACACAATCTGTGTGCTAAGTGGAAACACACCAGAGAAAATATCCCACAGCAAAAGATCACATTTCTTAACAGTTTTGGAATGATTTGTAAAGGTCCTTAACATTACCCTTGATTTATGCCATTGTCTTCAGTGCCTCTTGCACAGGCTTTTCCCATATGGAGCCAATTAGTCTATTGGAGAGACATACATTCGTAAAGAAAAAAAAATTGAATTATTAGTCTTGAGAGAAATTATGACATTTTGTCACTTCTAAGAATACTAAAGCTCTTTAGCGTATCAGGTAACCAAAACTTGCAGCATTCCTATGAAGTCGCTTAGTATTATTTCCTTTTAAAAGATGAGGAGAGTGAGAAACAAAACTGGTTTAGTGTTTTTGCAAGTTTATGGTTATATAAGACCCAGAAACTTTGACCCTTGATTCTCAGAACTCCCTTCTGGACTCTGCATTTATTTGTGATTGTAATATGTCTTCTTGTAAATAACAGAGTTGTAGTAAGAACATAAAACTCCTGACTGTTTTCTGCTTTCAAAAAATATTTTATTTTGTTGCTTGGAATTGATTTTATGTGGTGCAGCCACAAAACAAATGAAAAACATGACAGCCAAACAGTTTCGTGGCAGGGAATCGTTGACCATGAGAGACATAGAGGACAGTCAGGAAGACAGCTGACATCACTCTATTTTGAAATCATCTGTTTCTGAAGCACATATTTATAATCCTTATAATCACTATTACCAGAGATCCACTTGGCCTGCAGCATTAGTCTTTAAGAATTCCATTCCTTGCAAAGACTTCAGATTTCTGTTGGATATAGGAAAGACGTGAGATGACTCTCATAGACTAAACTTTCTATTCTCAAATGAAATAACTATCCTGATTTTTGCTCTCTCTACTAGTGCTTCATTATTTTAGAGATAGGTGCTTTAGTCAGAAAACTGCATCAAATATTTATCTAGCATTTTCAAAAGCAATATAAGGGATATGAATATTAGTATATTAAAATGGCATATGCATCTTTTAAACTATATGCCTACATGGAAGTCCATCACGTTTAATGAGGAAAAAAATATCCAATGTTTAGATATGTGTAATACATAACCTAGAAGAGTAGCACAAACTTCCAAAGTAAGAAAAGCTTACCAAAAGCCTCCACTAATGTACTTAAATGTATCAATTGCTCCAAAGCACCAAATATAAAATCTTGGTGCCAGGAAGATGGTGTAAAATATCCAAATAGGTATCCATTAAAAAATGAAAAATCTTAAAATCAATATAAAAATTAAACTAGAACAAAATCTGGGGAAATACAACTAGAATTGAAATCTTCACATCAGTTAAAATGAAGGGAAAATAACACAGTTACGTTTCAACAGCTCTGATCAATTACAGGTAAAGAGGCTTGCATCGATGTACTTTTGCTTTCCAGGTTTCTAATCTATGCTATTTTCTTTAAATACACTGACAGATTTATAGCTTTGAGATAAGAGGCACTGCTTCTACTTTCCTTGATTTCAAAATACTTTTCATTTTTTGTAGTGCTTTTCTGGAAACCTGACAAGAAAATGCACTTCACATGTTTCCTTACAGACATAGTCATGTGTACACTGGGGATGCACACTACTTAACTATGTGTCAAAAAAACCACAACACTTTCTTTTTAGTTACTCAATAATGAGTTGAAATATATTTTAATTCTAAAAAGCCAAACTAAAAGTTTTTCTGTAATACTTCTGAAGTTTGTAAAATTATTTGTGGTCCTTTTAATATAATGAAGAATAAACTGAAGTTTTAGATTCAAGCAGTGTTAGAGTTCGAATTTTCATCAGATTATTATGCCTGAATCCAATATAAGTTCTACGTATTTGACTTACTATAAAGAAAAAATCTGAAAACATGCTGGATTTTACAGATATTCTACTTACTAACTCAGGAACTGCACCATTAATCAGTCATTCCGACCTCCCACCCAACTCTCTCCCCTACTCCACCTATTCAACAGGACAGGTGAACAAATTACCAAGAAAAAGCCCATGGGTTGAGAGAAGGACAGGGAGATCAGTCACCAATTACCAGTATGGCCAAAACTGAATCAACTTGGGGAAAATCAATTTAATTTATTGGCAATTAAGAGTAGGGCAACAAGAAATAAAAACAAGACTAAAACCACTTTCCCCCAGCTTCTTCTTCTTTGGGTGCTCATCTCCATTCCTTCATTCCTGACTCTACTCCTACCCGTGCACACACACACAAAAGCCATGTAGAGAATGGGGAACAGGGGCTGTGGTCTGCTCATTATGCTTTGTCTCTGCCACTTCTTTCTCCTCATGCTTTTTTCTTGCTACAGCAAGAGGTCCCTTCCATGGGGTACAGTCCTTCACAAACTTTTCCATTGTGGGTCAAAGACTGGTGAAAGGGATATTCCATACCATGGAACATAATGCCTATACATCAGCCAAGGGGAGTTGGCTGGAGTCATTCAATTTTTATTTTACATGTCCGTGTAGTAGAAGAAAAGTTACGTTTATTTGCAGGTTGTCCCGTGCAGGATGGTGAGGGTTGTCAGGAATACACTGCTATGGTGTTAGCAAAGAAAAGTTCAAAGTGAATGCTATTTATCATTTAACAAAGGTAGTATAAAATGGAAAGGGTGGGCCTCTTTTTTCTTTACAAAGATATCATATTTTCAGTGCTGATTTTGTAATGTAAGCTGGTGATGAAGACTGTTATCTATTCAGCTTGTTACCTAGTAGAATTCCCTGTATCCTCATCACCTCTACACTCATCAAAGGTATGTTATGAATATTATATTAGTACATATTAGAATATCCTATGTAAAATAAAACATTAAATACTTACAATGCATGTCATACTACACGGCAAAAAAAGTCTACCAATTGCCTTAGAATATCATTGCTTTACAAATATGAATACTTAACAAAATCCATTTTGGGTTCTGAAAATATGGCACTTGCAGCAATTTTTTTTCCATAAAAAGAATGCTTTCAGGCAAGTTAGCTACCAGACTTTAGACAGGTTTGCAGAGATAATGTGTTTCTTGGTGGTTTAATGTAGTGTAGATGGATATCCTAACAGGTTGGCTTTCTTTACAAGTATAGCTGCTTCTGTAATTCTAAGGTTTATTTCCCAAGAAGCACCCCTGGAATGCATCTTACTTGGAAATGCCTTTTTTTACCTATGTCCTTACTTCATTCTCTAAAGGCAGCTTGGCTCAGTGGTTGAGGTTCCTTGTAAGCTTTATGAATAAAAAACTAATTCTGTCCCAAATTTAGTTCTCAGTGCACAGCATTTCAGGTCTCACTTCAGACTTCTTAGCTCCACAGAGGAACATAGCTTGAAACAGTGAACAAAATGCAGGCTCAACACACTTCCTTTAGCAGTATCTTTCTCACTGGTCATATAAAAACAGGAACTTTAATAAATACACATTGAAAAGTGTGTCCGGACATTGTGTGTAGATGTTGGTAGAAGAAATATCTTAATGATTTCCAAAGTATTGCCTCAACAGCAGAGGAAACAATATGTTTTGAAGTTTCCCTTACCTTCATCAGATCCCCTGAAAAAAACCCCAACAATCTGAGGAACTAAGAATATATGATCCAGGGACAGGATATTTATTTCCATGGGATACCCTGGGAGAATAAGCACGTGAACCCAAATGATCCATAGCTGAGGTACCCACCCACCCACTAGACTATTCACTCTTTCTCTAATTCACTGTGTGTAAGTTTAGGTCAATTATTGTAAATGGAACAGCTCTGGCAGGAAAGATTACGAGATCTATCCTAGAGATCTATCTTTCTGTGTAAGAAAGGCACACACAAACCAAACACAAAAAACTGACACTTTGTTTTTATTTCCTGATATAGTGGGAAACAGAAAGGTAAAACAACTCCAGCAGGTGAAGTGCCACTGAATCAGGTAACTTCTTAGCTGAAAAGATGTGTATACATTTTGGACTGCTTCATCCGTGGAGCAGTTAGAGGTAAGATCCAGCTCCAAGCAATGCTCCAGCGACTCCCATGGGTCTGGCTTGAGACAGGAAAAGAAAGGTCACTGCAGATGGGTGTTGCTGAGCAGGCAGTCACAAGACAGGCAGTGGGATAATCACCACTGAAGCAACTGTGAAGAAGAAATGTCAAGAGAAGGGCCAGAGGGTAAAATCAGGATGGCTATGTGATTGCTTTTGTAAATGAATGGGGTGAAACATGGGAACTTTGGAACAAATATAAAGCTAACCCCTAAGAGAATCCTTTATTAATTTCAACTTTCCTGTTTTTTCAAGAGATGAATGACTTATTATTACACATATCAGGATAAGACCTACCAAGTCTAGGTTGCTTCCTGTTACCGTAGCTATCACAAATGTTGGTTGTGTTTACTCCCCCGATCATGAGCCACATTAAAATTTTTCATCTCCTTATGGTGTTTATTTTATATTACATGAGCAATGTGAGAATGCATTTTTCAGGAAAAGAACAGTATGGATGCTTAGGCTGTCAGAAAACCTCTCATACATTGGGCAATTTTATGATACTGTGAATGCAACTTAGAAGCTTCTAATACTGCAGAAAAAGCTGTGCAAGTTTCTTTGTTCACCATGTTTGTGATTTCTGGGGGCATGCACAACACACAGAGTGTTTGGCCAGCAACTTAATTGGGTGGGTTGGAACTCGGTCCAAATTTTATTTTCTCTAATGATGAGCCAGATTAGAACTGGTGCTTCAGATGAGTGAGAATGTATTGGCTCACGTAGCTTTTGGGGCAAATGCGGAGGCAAAACATGAGTGTAAGTTTTGGGGCTTGTATTTTCTTCTTACTCTTTAAGCTGTAATTGCTTTCAGGTTTTTACACCAGTCTTTGAGAATAAGAATTTCATTAGCTTTGTTCATGAAAGGTGATATTTTGCACATTTTTGTTTATATCCCTTGCTATGTTGTCCTTGATTTTTTTTAATTAATTATTATTCTGAGACCAAACAACATGTATCAAGTCTATAATTTCCAGAGAGGTGACATAAAATTATGAGGTTCAATAAATTTGATGCATGATGTGTCATTCCAGTTGTTTATTGAGAAGAATTATGGTATTAAATTCATGTCTCAGTCTCTTCAGACATATGTGCAAAAATCTGCATTTGTGCAGAAGGAAAGATAGACAGGTCAGTATTCTACAGTCATTTGCTGGGATCCTAAAAATGCCATTCTTGTGAAAATGCCATGCACTCTCCCTGACCAAATGGAATACAGACTCATCTTTTTATTTTTGGTTTGTGTCTGATGAAATGTTTTTGTCTGATGTTTGTGTCTGATGAAATAGCAATTAATTGTGATTTCTTTTTAAATGAACTATGGGATTTAAAAATTAGTGGTAGGCATATGAGAAGTCACTGATTTTCCTTGACACAAGCTTACTGACTGCACCATTTAAGAGCACTGCATGGTTTCGTAAAGAGCCTCTTCCCATCTTTCTTGTAGGCTCCCTTCAGGTACCAAAAGGCCCAATTAGGTCACTCTGAAGCCTTCTCTTTTCCCGGCTGAACAATCCCAATTTTCTCAGCCTTTCCTCATAGGAGAGGTGCTCCATCTCTAATCAAGCACCTTGGTAGCCCTCTGGGCCTCCTCCTCTGGATTCACTCCAGCAGGTCCATGTCCTTCCTGTGCTGGGGCCCCAGAGCTGGACGCAGAGTTCCAGGTGGGGTCTCACCAGAGCAGAGCAGAGGAGCAGAATCCCCTCCCTGGCCCTGCTGCCCACGCTGCTTTGGATGCAGCCCAGGACATGTTTGGCTTTCTGGGCTCTGAGTGCTCATGGCTGGGTCATGTCCAGCCTCTCACCCACCAGCACCCACAAGGCCTTCTTGACAGGACTGCTCTTGATCTGCTCATGCCCAGACTGTGTTGACCACATGACATTTCCATCTATTTCCTGTCTTATTTTCTTTTTTTTTTCCCAGCATGCCAGGAGATAAAAATGATATTAGCATCACACCTCAGGCACTCAAGACACAGCTCAGCTCTGGTAGCAGAAAGTATCTCTCTGTATCATGGTCCTCACTGTGATGAAAGTGATGGCTGATGTGTATGATTTCAGTCAAGTAAAAAAGCCATCCTAAACTGTCTCTGTGCTTAGGAAACATGTCTCACAATTCAAAACAACATATATGAGTTCCAAAGTCTGTGCAGTTTCAGGGAATATTGTGATTAGAAAGTGGAAAGCTGTATTTGCACATGCAGCATTGCATTGGACAAAAAAGATGATTAAAAATCAGACTTGCAAACCTTCATGCATATGCTATATAAACCTGAATTACTTAATGGTTTCTTATTGTTTCCCCTGAGATCAGTACAACATAAGAACATACATCTAACACACCATCTGTCTGCTCATATTCTTTACCAAAACATTTATTTATGTCCCTAAGCAAATAACCTAGCTTTTAATCTAGGGGACACTGACAGGTTACATTTAGTCAGATGAAAATATTTTTGTTATCAGGAAGTTTAAAAAGACAAGTTACACAGATGGATAACTTTAGGCATATTTTTTGGTCTTGGCAAAATACAGGATTATGTTGCATGTTGCTATCTTAAGGCTAGTGAAGTAATGAATGACAATAGCTTTTGGGTCTTTAAAATCCTTTCTGTACCATTATATAGAGTTCTCATTCTTCAGTACAATTTATAACTCCTGCAGAAGGTACAAGTTATAATCAATTACCCTGCTGTTACTATGGCTTCGAGTTTAAAATTCCACATTGTATTTCATAATCTTTTAATTAGACTCCTGCTAAAACCTCTAGTTCAGCACATGATAGCAGATTAATGATGAAATTTTTTTAAGACTACCATAGTTGAGAATCAAGAATTATTTGATTCAAAGTTTTAAAGTAAAGTGAGCTTGTGAATGATGAAGGGTTTACCAACTCATTTCAGCTTCAAGTTGAAATTCAAGCACTGAGCAGCATGTACATTTCTATACAATTCTATACTTTTTCCAAAGTTGTCCCCGGAAAAATGTGACTTCTTTAACACGTAAACACCCAGAAACAATGCATTCTTATTTTTAGACTGAGACACTGCAAGATGCACAACATCTTTGGAAACAAGATTTCTTTGGAAACAAGTAGGATACAACCGTGCTATTAAAATGTTTTTTCTTTGAAAAGTCAGTTAACTGGCTTGAGGAGTTTATATTCCAGACAATAAGATGAAACAAACTGAAGACAAAACAGCAATTTCTTTGAGAGAACTATTACACTGGTTCATAAGACCTAACATTAGGAAAATATTCTTCTGCAAGTATTTATTCAGCTAACAGAAAATATTTATTTGTCCTCAAAAAAAAAAAAAAAAGAATGTTGAAGTCAGAAAACTGAAAGAAGAAATTTTCAGTGCTGCTTTAAAGGTAAATCTGTGCTGCCTCCATAAGGCTGTTCATACATATTATTTTGGAATGACGCAATATTTTTTATTCCCATAGAATAAGAAAACATTTTTGATACTAACATTCTGCAATGCACTTTTTAACGTAAGAAATATGTATGTATTAAATGTGCAGCCAGTGTAACAACCATTAAAAGAGACAGTACAACAAAACACAAAATCACAAATTAAAGGTTACTGTGTATGGTGTTTCAAAAGGGTAAAAATCTTCATTCATTTCTCAAACAGCATCACTGTTAGTTAACTTCAGAGTGAGGCTTTCATACAATTTAAAATTAAGGACTAAATGCTGTTAAGCATGTCAAAAATATGTACAATTTAATCCTGCTAATCCTGCAATTCAGTTGGTGAAATTCTGGAAAAACTATCTTTTATCACCTACTGCCATGGGAAAACGCCTGAAGAGCAGAGCAAGATTCTTCAAGCTCTAAAGTAAATTTGAAATAACACAGAATTTGCAGTTTTTGTTAGTGTCTTTTCAAAGCCACATCACGATCTTTTGAGTTTGAATCTCTTGGTGTGTCAGTAACTGTAGGATCATATATGACAACAATTTTTAAAGTTTCACCAGACATAAGTCTTTTAAGTTTTGTTTAATGGAATTTGGGAATTTGAAAGTAATGTGATTTTCTCATTTTTCTAGTATGTGGGCAGTATTTGTATATTAGTGTAAGGTAAGTGTGTATGTATTCCATTAGGGGTTAAACTCTGCAAGCTCTGTCCTTGGCACAATCTATGAATGCATGCTAGGAACTTGGCTTGTCCAGAACAGGGTGTTGCAAAAAGGGGAATAACTGTCAGGGATTGATTGCCAGTCAAGAAAAATGGGAATAACTGAGTGATTGCCAGTAACAAAAGGCAGATCCTTGGCTGACAAATGCGTGCTATCGGTCACTATGGTCTTTTCTCACTTTCCCACCTTGAAGAAGCTGAGCTTCTGGATGCCTCACAGGCACTCAAACTGCTCCTTCTGTCACTTTGTGTCTTCTACCCCTGTACACCTCGTGACTTGCTTGAAGGTCTTGACCTGTCATTTTAGGATTGTAGTTCTACATAAACAACTGAAAAATCATTGTGATGATTAAATCCACAGTATCTGAAATGTTTCTTTCAGTGAACTATGCAAATTTTGAAACATTTGCACACACATACACAAATATTTCAGGCAGATCTAGTAGTATTGGATCACTTATCACTTCTCACTGTAAAATGCCTTACAACTCTGACAAGCAAAAACATTTTAACTTTAGTTTTACAAATCTTATGTCTCTCCACTGATGCAGGCTATTTTGTTTTGTCCAGGGTTCAAAATTCTGTAAAATTCTGGCAAACACTCTGTTTAGAAAGCTTAGGTTTGGAAGAGTCCTGAAGAGTCTTTGGAAGAGTCCTGAATTTTGTGAAGAGTCCTGCCCTTGAGTGACAACAACCCCATGGAACACTACAGGTTTGGGGCAGAGTGCCTGGAGAGGCACCTGGTGGGAAAGAATCTTCAAGTGCTGGTTGATGTGCTGAACATGAGCCAGTTGTGCTCAGGTGGCCAAGAAAGCCAATGGCATCCTGGCCTGTACGAGGAATAGTGCGGCCAGCAGGAGCAGGGCAGGGATTGTTCCCCCATACTCAGCACTGGTGAGGCTGCACCAGTGTTTGAATACTGTGTACAGTTCATGAAGGACATTGAGGGGCTGGAGCATGTCCAGAGAAGGGGAATGGGAGCCAGCAAAAGTCTGGAGCAGAAGTCATATGAGGAGCAGCTGAGGGAGCTGAGGTTGTTTAGTCTGGAGAAAAGGAGGATCAGGGGTGATTTTATTACTCCCTACAACTGCCTGAACGGAGGTTGTAGCCAGGTCAGGGTTAGCCTCCTGTCCCAGGTGACAAGTGATAGGACTTGGGGAAATGGCCTCAAGATGTGCCAGAGGAGGTTTTGATTGGATAACAGGGAAAATTTCTTCACCATAAGGCTTGTAAAACATTGGAACAGGCTGACCAGAGAAGGAGTTGAGTCACCATCCCTGGAAGTATTTAAATGATGTGTAGATGTAGCACTTATGCACATGGTTTAGGGGTGGATGTGGCATGGTTAGGTTTACAATTGATCTTAAGGGTCTTTTCCATCATAAATGATTCTGTGATTTAAGGTTTATCTAATGGATCTGTGTTCTTAATCTCCCCTTTCACAGCATTTTGAGTTGTGAAGGAGAAAGGCACCTCAAGGTAAATCCGTTTCTGCAGGTTCACTATTTACTTGACACTAAAAGCTACAGGCTTCCTTTAGGGCTTGTCCAAACAGGCCGGTAAAATGTCACAGCATTACTCTATTAGTTCAAGCATGAAGGTCTGCGCAGAGAATTTTGTTATTACTTCAGTAAATGACGTTATGGTTTTGTGCAATGGTATTTCTGGTTTCCCATTTTTTTCCTTCACTGTGAGATGTGTAATGTTTATACTGTGCACTGAAAGAAGCAAAGATCTTAAGAAGAAAAAAATAGACAAACATCAAGTTACAGACTACATCAAAGAATGTGCTCAAGAGTGATTAATTAATCCTTTTTATTTTCCAACTTTGCAAGTAGGGTGGAGTGGGAAAATATTTCCCTTCACCTCAGTTTCTGAAGGCGGTACTAGGTAGATTTACAATGGTTTGAAGGCATGGGGGTGGGGATGTTAACAATTTCCTTAAATCTTTTTCCTTTTTGTTGTTTCTCCAAAGATTCAAAATCAAAATCAAACACATGAACAATCTATGAGCTGCTCTCAGCCCAAATAAACTTTCATTTCGCATTTCCTTTCTTTGCAGTATGTTAGCTTGAAGGAAATTAGCAAGACCACGAGTTGAAATAGAGTATCAGACTCACTTCTGCTTTCCTGTCTCATCTTAGCAATGACCACAGTGTGTTTTATAATACAATTATGGGGAACATATTTGAGGGTTTCTGTTCTTTTCTCAGCAGACAAAAACCACCTTTCTTAACAGTCTTGTTGCAGAAGCCAGAACCTGTGTGGAAATACTGACTGACCAATTTTCTCATCGTATAAACACATACCCAAGATTCTGCTAAGGCCTTTTGGTGTAAAAATGTACAACATAGTCATGTATGCACGTGTAACAAAGCTGTCAGAGGTGGAGTTGATTGAGTTTATTATACTCTAGTTTGCAAATTGAGCACTTCTGAACAATTCAGCATTTAATAAATGCAATGTCATATTTAAGAAAAACATTTAGGCTTAACCAGCTTACAAGCAAGCTACTGCTGCCCCCCAGTGTCCATCAGAGACATGAGCTGGTCGGCAACCACAAGATCTTTAACGACAGGCAGGGATATAACATGTAATCCGGTAGTGAGATGACTATCTGGCTTCATTCTTATCTGCACGTCACAAAAACCAGCAGGACTTCCTCACTTGGTTAATTCTGCAGGATGAATATTCGTTATTTAACCCAGTCCCTTAATTCCTTTTATAAGTCATCTGAGGTTATTACCTCTTCCAGTCTTCCCAATTAAAAAGCAGCTGTAACAGTGTCTTCAAATATAGCTGGGATACAAAATCTCAATTAGTTTTCGTAATGAACCTTAAAGGGTTGTTTTGTTCCATTGTTTGGATTATTCTGAGCAAAGGACTTGCTCACATAGATGCTAAAATTCTGACTCATTTTTAGTTTTTTTTAGTCCATTATTCAGTTTATTTCTTCATATGTAAATTCTGGAAAAAAAAATCTGAATTTAATTTAAAAGTGCTGAACATCTGGGGAAGATATGTTGGATTTCATATATGTAAGGCACAAATTGAATCTCTGCTTTATAAAAGAACTTTGAACTCAATGGAGGCTTCCCCAGTGTCTTTGTAGTGCATTATGCCCTAAAGACAAAATTTGTTTCTGCCTAGCACCCAACAAGGAAAGACAATTGTTTAGAGATCTTAGAGGACTTACAGGATTCTTAAGATGCATCTTCACCCAAAACTGATTCAGGAGGACATGGCTTACATCATGATGGCTAAAATCTTCAAACTCATAGTAGAAAACAAATTCCTCTCATTAGAAACAAAAAATAGGAACAAATCGAAATGTTATAATAAATAGCCTAACTTTAAAAACCCTAAAATTTGTCATAGAAATAAAATGCCCTCTGAGGTGGATAATAAGCTAATCCATCTAGGCAAGCTTTCTAAATGTTTAGCCAGTTTGGAAAATAGTACAGACAACTATCAGTGTAGTATTTTCTTACTAAAAATAAGTGTTTCCTAGCATTTGCAAGTTTAATTCATTATGCAGGTCATCCTAGCCATGAAATAAGCAAATCAGCATGCAGGAAGAAAAGTCCTTTATTTTGTCTCATGAAAGAATTTATGACAAGAACTGTATTTGAGAAATAAGAAATATGATATTAAGACTTTATAAGAAATATGAAATATGACATCTTTACCATGGGAAGCTCTAGACTCCTTGGAAAATAAAGTTCACTGAAACTCCTTGAGACTGGAAAAGCAAACAGCTTTGGTACTCCAAAAAATATCTTGGTTGAGGATATTTTTAAATGAAGTGTTTTCTAGTATGAGTGAAATGAAATTATGTAAGGTGCATATAGACGATTTGAAGTGTGGGTACCTCTCTTTCTTCACATTTTTGCTTGCAAAATCAAAGGAGTTTAGTCATGAAGATATTTTCATAACCATCTGTCATCCTGTGTCCTTTGCTTCTGTTTTAAGTTAAATGTGCTTGTAACAGCTGACAGAATCATAGGTACAACAAATTTTAGAATGATGCAGCACTGTTAAGAATATACAATATTTTTCTTACCCATCTTCCTTTTACATTTCAGTTTAATTCAGTATCTAATGAATAGGCATGAATGTGCTTATACTATCATGGTTAATAGAAGAAGGAAACATGATGGTTAAAACCAGGAATAATTACACTTTATTTATAAATGGCAGGTAATAGCTTTATGTCATATTTACCTCTGTCAGGAACAGAACAGTCCTTGCAGCACCCAGTTACACCAGGATAGAGTTTCAACACTTTGCACTTGCATTACTAAAGTAATTTGAATTTATATGGAATGCAGAATTTAAGAACATTGTGACAAGAGTTGTTCATGGCTATGATTCCAGCTGTCTAATCAAAGCACTAATTAGCTATCCTGTTTTCTGCAGTTTATCAGAGCTGTAATTGTCGTGGAAAAGTATTTCTCATGCCTCCACCTTTACCACAAAAAGCTTTTCAGCAAAAATCACAAGGTCTGTGTTGTGAAAGAAGTAGAGAAAGAACAGGTTGTCCTACAGAGTGCATTCTGACCTTGGCTGCAGATTTACATTTCCATTATGAAGTACTATTCACTACAAATAAAACACAGCTGGTACATAGATTTAAATCCTCTCACCTTGATTAAATAGGCTTTGAAGAAAGGAGCTATGCAGGGTTGCAGTGAACGGCATCCTACTTTGAAAGCACTGGTGAAAGTACATCAGAGCTTTTCCAGGGCTGTTGCTGACATATCGGGATCAGGCAAGTGTGGCAGCTGGGTGCACACATTTACTTACTGTTCACGAGAGAGTGGAGTTAGTGAACCTGCCATGCTATAGACTGCAATACTGAGGAATAAGCATTGTCTTCTCCTTCCGTGTTTCTCTGTCACCCAGTATAAGGTGGTCTTGGTTTATAAAAAATGATCTTAGGTGATAACCCACACTACAAAGGATTATCATACTATCATTATGATAGTACCATAGTGGATTCTCCCAATTCTATTATGGAGGCAAAAAGGCACACTTCTGACTATTGACTACCTCACACTTGAAAAGTTCTTTTGAAGTCTTACACATGCTAAATAGATGTTCAAATAGATGAGTGGTCTGCCTATTTTATAAAATGTGTTTTCTTCTGGGTTTTTTAATGTTTTGTGGAAATTGATGTTATTTCATTCAGATGATTCATAGAGTATGCCTTCATACACATGCTTCCTAAAAAGGAGTATGCTTTCATGTTTGATTCAAGGAGGAATCTCATGATCTCTTTTAATCCCAGTCAGAGCATGAATCACAATACTTTCCACCCTCAAAGCATAACCATTTTGTATATCTTGAGATTTATTCTGCACAGATGCAGAAACGTGGATTAAGGAAACTCCATGGTAATAAGAATTAGCACTTCAGTGATAATTGAACAAACTGGAAATTTGAAAATAAGATTTAGAACATCTTCAGAAAAGGGAAAAGAAATCCTAGTGACAACAGTATAAAAAGAATACATTTTCTGCTGTATTATTCTCAAATGCATCTAATGCTACTCTGATTTCCTTGCATTTAATAATAATTTAATTAATTCTAGAAACATTCTTGGATTCAGCAGTTACTTCATTCTTTTCAGGTCATGCTTTTACTACAGTGTGACAAATTATGTCTGGGGGCTTTTCTGATGAAAATACATACTATACTTATGTGTATATATTGAATTTGGGTACTTTCCAGTATCACAAATTATTCCCTCGATAAGACATTTAATGTCCTTACATTTTTATCAGGTTAAAGAAGTTTCTTGACAACTCCTAATTATAGAATCATTAAGGCGGGAAAAGACCTCCAAGACTGTCCTTTGAGTTCAACCTTTGACCAAACAACACCTTGTCAACTAAACCACAGTACTAAGCGCCACATCCAGTCATTTCTTGAACAGCTGGGCCCAATCCTTTGGTTGTCCTGTATGTTCTGCCTGATGGCACCCAAGATGATCTATTACATGAAATTCCCCAGCACTGAGGTCAGGCTGACAGGCCTGTATTCCCTGTATCCTCCTTCCAACCCTTCCTGTAGCTGGACATCACGTTGGCCAACCTCCAGCTGTCTAGGACCTCCCTGGTTAACCAGGACTGATGATAAATGATGGAGAGTGGCCTGGTGAGCTCTTCCTCCACTCCCTCAGTACACTTGGGTGAATCCCATCCAGCCCCATACACCTGTGATTGTCCAAGTGGCACAGCAGGTCATTTACTTCCTCCTGGATTGCAGGGAGTCTATCCTGCTCCCTATCCCTGTCTACCAGGGCTGGCTGCCCTGAGGATAACTGGGCTTTCTGTTAATAACTGAGGCAAAGATGGCATCAAGAAATCCAGCCTTTTCCTCTTCCTTGGTGACAATTTTCCTTCTCTTCATCCAATAAATGATGGAGATTTTCCTTGGCTGTCCTTTAGTTGTTGATGTATTTATAAAGGCACTTTTTATTATCTATCACAGCACTGGCCAGATTGAATTCTAGCTGAGCTTTTTTGCCTTACTAATCTTCTAATATGACCTATTGACATCTGTGCACTCTTCTTGAGTTGCCTGCCCCTTTTTCCAAAGGTGGTAAACTTTCCTTTTTATCTGAGTTCCAGCAAAATCTCCCTGTTCAGTCAGGACATCTTTTAGCAAATTGGGAGATCCTGCTCCTGCTCTTTAAGATTTCCTTCTCAGAGCATGTCCAGATTTCCTGGAGCCCTTTGTTACTAAGTGCTGTTTCCCAAGTGACTGTCTGAAGCAGTGTCCTGAACAGGACAAAGTATATTCAAGTAGAGCTTGAATTCCCAGTATATTCAAGGTAGAGCTTTTGCTGATACCCTTCCTTATTTCACCAAGAATTGAAAATTATCATCTAGGTTCCTAGGATGGCCTCCAACTACCACATCTCCCACAGCCCTTCTCTGTTTGTAAACAGCAGGTCTNTCTTCCTTGGTGACAATTTTCCTTCTCTTCATCCAATAAATGATGGAGATTTTCCTTGGCTGTCCTTTAGTTGTTGATGTATTTATAAAGGCACTTTTTATTATCTATCACAGCACTGGCCAGATTGAATTCTAGCTGAGCTTTTTTGCCTTACTAATCTTCTAATATGACCTATTGACATCTGTGCACTCTTCTTGAGTTGCCTGCCCCTTTTTCCAAAGGTGGTAAACTTTCCTTTTTATCTGAGTTCCAGCAAAATCTCCCTGTTCAGTCAGGACATCTTTTAGCAAATTGGGAGATCCTGCTCCTGCTCTTTAAGATTTCCTTCTCAGAGCATGTCCAGATTTCCTGGAGCCCTTTGTTACTAAGTGCTGTTTCCCAAGTGACTGTCTGAAGCAGTGTCCTGAACAGGACAAAGTATATTCAAGTAGAGCTTGANATCGATGTCACCCATCACACCAGCATTCCTCTACACAGGCTCATCTTGAGCAAGCCTGGTCTTATTCCCTTTCCCCTTCAAACCTAGTTTAAAGCCCTCTCACTCAGCCTTGCTAACTCAGCAACCCCAAAGATGCAGAAGAATTTTGCAGGCAACGCTGACCCTACAGTGTGCTATTCTCCCATGAAATACTTGTCCTTTGAGGATTAGTACGGAAATATTCTTTCCCCCCCGCCCTTTTCTTGCTCCTGCCCTGGCCTTCATTTCAAGAGGTTCATCTGGAAATTAGTCGTTTTTGCTGAGATGTTGACATTTTTACAGTGAAACAAGCTTGCTCTGACAAAAAAAATTGTCTGTTGACCTTTTGGGTGTCAGTCAAAGGGTCATAGCAGAATCTCAATGTGTTCCTTGCTATTCAGACAGCATGTCTTAATCTTTCTCAGAAGGCAGGAGTCTAAGAAAGAAGCAGAGGAAGATCATTCTCTATATTTCATCAATCCCTAAACTGGAGACAGTACTATTTCTTATTTACGGTTATCTTTCTCTTGATAGCTGCATTTCAAAGAATTGAGATTTGTTGGGGAGGAGGAAGAAATTTAAACACAGTTTTCAGACAGGGAAGGAAGTAATGGAAATTACACACTTATTCTAAGCCATTTTCCCTCAGGTGATGTGGCAGCAATGCAAAGTCATAGGAGGAACACACATTGCAAGGACACATCATTACATTCACAGTACACCGTGACAAGGTAACGATTGATTTCATCTCTCTGTTCAAAATTATTTTCCTTCTGGTGCATAAAATAACACATTAGCAATCCATTTGCAGAGTTCTAACCTAGACAGCATCAGTGAGGGTATCTATACCATCTTCTGTTCTGTGGCTTGCTGAACAGCAGTGTATTTAAGCAGCCTGGATGGGGGAGCGAAAGGCACCATGTCCTGCACTGTGATCCTGACCCTGACATCCCTGAGCTATATTGAAGCCCTAGGGACAACTCCTAGGCCTAGATTTCCTAAGGGGCTCTCCAAACTTTGTCACTCATAGAACTTCAAGAGAATGATGACTGAGTAGCATTACTTTTTAGTGAATCTTCGACTTTTAAAAATTATCAGTAAAGTGAGCCATTGTCTGCATAAATAAATAACCAGCAGTTGGAAGTTTTATTGATGTCTTTAAGCAGAATTCTCTGTATTTTAATTAGAATTCTCTGTATTTTTAGGCTCTGAGTCTTTAAGCAGAAATCACTGTCTCTGTCCCTTCTTTTGATCTCTGTTGCAGATGGAATCAGATGGTATCATTCTCACCTTTAACCTCTCTGTTGAATGTAAGAAGATGCTATCAGGTGTATTAAGCAGATGTTGCTCAATGTTTATGGAAAGCTTTTGTATTTTATGACCTGTTTTGCAATTGTCTGAGATGTGGTGCTGAGTTAGAGATCACATCTTCCTTGGCACTCAACCTGGAGCTCTGTGCATATTTAACTGTTTGAATGTTGTTCAAAACTGAGTAGGGGGCACCTCCCCAAACCAGAGACCACCAGAGGCCCCCTAAGAGGCCCACACAGGTGCAGTAACTCGTATTTCATGAAGTGGCACAAGCCAAACAATTATGCAATATGTAGGTGTAACTATGTACTAGATAGGTGGGTTTATGTAGATTTCAATGTATAAATTCTCTTGCTTTTTACTCCTTGCCATGAGTGATCTGTGGAAAACTTCCACCTTGCACTCTGCATGGAATAAACAATATCTTCTTTCTAAGATATTTTGTCTATATTTAGGGGGTTCCTAAAATCAGCAACATTATAGGACATTCAGAAGAGATAACAGAAGAACTTAAGGCTATTTTATCCATATAGTGGGATATTTCCAGCACTAAGATGAGGGCCACAAGCAACAGAACATGGATATTTCTTGAATTCCACTACTTTTCAGGTCTGTGTAAGTGAGAGATTAATTTCCAAGAGTGCAGTGTTGCAAGCACTAAGTTCACATCAGAAGAAAAGAAGCCATGAGTTGCTCATTTGTTCATTTTGTGATCTCTTCTTTTTCCCGCACCTCCAATCACCCGACAGAAGTGTTTTGGAGAGTGCTGCCTGGCAGGTACGTTCCTTTGAAAATCCAGACACGCTGTTGTTATCAGGTAATCCATATGCCAAAATGGAATAATTTTTTAGCTGCAGTTCCAAATGCTCCTCACTTCCCAAGGGTTAGGGATTTCTTCTTCTTTCACTAGGACATAAGAAATATGGGAAACATCTAGGATGTCTAAGGATGTACTGAAATTGACTTGGGATATTAGATAGTACACAAGGAGTTCCCTAGTCAATGAGATCTACTTAGCGAGGGGTAGTAGATTTCATCGCTTACCTTATGTCCTTAATAAGAGGCAATAACTGATGATTTCCTTCATTCTTTCACCCACTTTTTTTCTTTTTTCCTCCATAAGTGAAAAGTAATATTTTTATGATGCTATAAGTACTTGTCTCTATTACACTTTGCATAAGATACTGATTGTTGCATATAGGTAAAACCTTATAAAAGGAAGGCCTTGTTGCCTTTGTAAAACCACGGCTCAGGCCTGTTACTTTGGCTAAGTAGAAAAGGACTGTGGGAAAGAGACACAGCTGAATTAGGGGTAGAAAAACATGCTGCGTGACCATTGCATGTTCACATCGTGGTGTATGGTGGTTGGTTGAATTATGTTTATTGTGCCTTAAAACTGTGTAAACTGATAACCGGCTAACTGCTTAAAAAGGCCAGGTTTTTGGAATAAAGGAGCTCTCCTTTGCACCTGCCTGGGGACCCCGTTGTTCTTCATCGTAACAACTGATCTGTGTACTGGGCCATGCCTATTTTATATCCTGTCTGTTTAGAGGAATATATGGGTCCAAAGATTCAATTAAGTACCAGGGAATTATGTAAGAAATCTGAATCTAGATGAGTAAAATTTCAATGATGGGTTAGTCAGAAAGCATGGTTTTTAATTACTGGATAGAATGACACACCCCTCAGAAGTATCCTAGATAAACATTCACTCAGGCAACAAAACAAGGTTGTACTCCTCTCTGCATCTGCTTGGAATTATATCAAAGAACATCCAAACAACACTAGCAATTTGTGATCCTTCATTTAGGAGTTAGTTTCAAATCTAAGATGTAACAATAACCAGGCTTTTGATTTAGTGGCATTATCACCACTTCTGAAATTTTGCAGTCAGGTTCCAAACATTCCATCCTTTACATCTGCAGACAGAAACTGAGCGCTTGGGAAGGGTCTGCAATGTATGGGCTGTGTTTGCTCTTCTCTCCAGATCCCAGCAATGTCTATTTTTAATGTCTATCTAGAGGAAGAGATTTTTAATAATGGTATTCAAGACTACATTATCTTTTCCACTCATCTCTGGTGCTGTTTTTAGATTACAAAAATATTTTGCCAGGGCACTTCTACACATTTTTCCAGTATTTAATCTTACGAGGTCTTTTTCTGTACTGTTTAACTTTTAGTTCCTCTGCTTGCTTGATGCCTTGTACTGCCCAGAGAATGCAGAATCTGATGGAGGTGCTTTCTTTTCCCCAGTGAGACCTGTGAAGTCTGTTCACCTTTTCTTAGCTGTTTGGCTATCGCTTTCCTTGGAACTGACATCCAATTTCTTACTTAGTTGTTAGTTTAGTGTTTCACTGCTCTGAACCTACCAAGTACTGAAGGTGCCCCTTGACATATAAAATTACTTTTAACCTTCAAGCTGAGTACAAGAATACTGTATGACCAAATGTGACATGGGGTAGAGAGACTGGAGACACCTTCCACACCTTCATTTACACTTCCTAGACAGGATATACATTGTATCAGGTTTAAGAACCCCTCTCTCTGTTCTAAGGCTGTAGCATAATCAGGCCTTGAGTAATTTTTATATGGGTTTCATCCTAAAATTTTGAGGTAAATACATCAGAAGGGTACAATGAATACAGAGGTTATCAACAAACTCTAACTCACATGTTGTTTGTAGTTAGGTACTCAACATACCGTGATTTTATTAGGTACTCTTGACATATCCTCTCACTTTTATTCAAATTCCCACCTTTAAATCTTTGGCAGAGCAAAAGGAGAAAGCGCAATGATAAAGTGAATGACAGTTATACGTCCTTCCAATGGATAGCTAGTGAATTCCTAAATTAAAGCTGAACTAGTTAGTCAACATCTTTGTTTTCTCCCTGCTCTCATCTAAAACTAAATTCTGTGACAGCATTTCTTTCTTCTTCAGAATTTATTTATTTCCTACCACTTACACTCTGTAGCTAGGTGGGAAAAGACCAACTTGACCAACTCAACCTCTAACTTCAGGTTGTGCTTCAAGCCAGAAATGGATGCCCTTACATCCATTTTACAGAAAGTAAAGAACTCTAGACCACATCTAGAGAATGTTCTTGAATCCCATTATAAAAAAATACAACAACCATAAAGAGAAAAAAAAAAAAGACCAATCAGGAGATAGAACCCAAGGTATTTATACAGATTTCCATGAAAAAGTGCAGAATACTCATAGATTGAGCTGAGCACTTGAACACAAGTCAACACTATTTACTGATAAAAATTACATGCATGAGGATAATAAAGTTGTCCTTAATTCTTGATTAGAAAAAGTTTCTCTAAGGGTCTTCTAATGCTTTCTCATTTAGTACCTTCCAGAAAAAAAAGACAGAAACAACTACAGGTTTCAGTTTCTTGTCCAGATAGAAAACTTAGCAATGTTCCAGCTATCTGTAACAGTAAAAGAACAGCAAATACACCCTTGCCCATTTTTTTCTCTCTACAGATCCACTGAAATGCCTGTCTTGCCACAAGACCTACTGTAGAAGACAACTGAAGCCTCACGTTCTGCCTCCATATCTGGGACTTGATTTAAAAGAGCTGAAAGAAACACCACTGAATCTCTCAGTAAAATCTGGCAGGTCCTCCAAACAAAGGTTGTGAAAGAAACCGAGGAAGTGTGGCTTTGCCTTGAGGTACTCAACCCTAAGCCAAGGGAACCTTAAGAATGTCCCACTTTCTCTGCAGAACATGAAAACTGCCAGTATAACCACATTTAAGTCCAGTGAAAACCAACTGTTGTTCATATTTGTCCCCAAATCAGTCTTCCAGTGAGGGCATGAAGAGGCTGTAAAGTGAGTAGAAACAGTGGATTACTTCAAAACTGATGAGTATGAGAAGTACTACATCAAATGTGTCTGGTTTTCAAACATTCTGTCATGTTTGCAACTTTCTGTTCAGAACTACAACATTAGTTTGGAGCCCTAACAGGAGTAGATCATCACTGCTAATGGTATAAACCCTCCCAAATTTAAACCAGTGTGGGCATTGGCCCTATGTTCTAGCAGAAGCACCACAGAAACTCTGCTTATGCCTAAGGTTCTAAGTGAACCAAATGGGACACATGAAGAATCCTCTGCGTACTGCAGCCCATTCAGCAGTATACAAAAATGTTGGAAAGTTGGAATACTTTGCCTTCTGGCTGTCATTTGCTCTTGCTTTAAACAGCCATGTGTTTTCAGTGCCCCAGGCAGCCTACAGCTTACTGACAATCCTCCTTCAGTTCGGGAAACTTTGTAAACACGTGCTTTGGCCCTGTTGTAAGTGTGTACAGCTTAAGGGCACTGCTAAATTTAAGTTCAGATTTTAATATTTGAGAGTGTTCTGCTGAGTTCTGGCTTACGAGAGCCATGGCATGTGGTCTTACTGACTACAGTGATTATTTTTGGAGAGAAAATTCTTCCTGCATACAGAAAATTCATTGTAGTAAAGTAGGATTGATTTCACCTTTTAAAGTAGTAACATAGCAATTTAACAAGACATAATTATTTTCAAATATTCCAGTAGTTCCAGTAAAGGAAAAATAGCAAAAATTAGTTCTTCTTGTAGTTTTGTAATGAGAAAAAGCCTGTTTACCTCCAAATACAGGAAAGATTAAAAAAGGGGCTATAAAAATGTTTCTGTAATATTAACCTTTTAAAATCACTAGAATTTCTTTAAGATCAAGCTGTAACCACTGGAATCTCTTCAAATCTTCTTCTATTGCTAAGCTCCAAGTCTGTACAAGTAGATTTTTACTTCAATTAAAAGTACAGCATTAATAAATCAGTTTCTGCTCACTCCTCAAGCCATTGACTGTCACTGATCTACATAGTGCAGCATATGTTTAACACAAATGTTACCAGCTTTATCAGCCACTCTCTCCGCATTGAAATAATGCCCAGGTTAGACACAATATTAGTATTTATGTCTGTAAACACATAGAAATACACACATATAATTAATGGCTTTGGCTCACTTGCAATGGTGGAATGATTCCCACTTATTATAAAGACCACTACAATACCTTAAGAGAGTGAGATGTGTGTCTCATCCACAGAAGGTTGCATGGATCATAACAGTACATCTCCCTTTTTGTGAATTACAGACCTTAATCACCAACACCTAGGGAATACAGTATACACAGTATCTACTGTACTTCTAGCCTGAAGCTGCATATTAAGGAGTGAGCAATTTTCTCAAATATAATGAAAAGTCATCACATTATGCCACTCCTTAGATACCAGCTCAGAAACATGCTCCAGCTGCCCTTGCCCTCTGCTTTTATAGGCCATTTTACTGGCATGCACTCCGCAATTCTGCTTTAGAATCAGCAATAACACTATCAAGTACATCAGCACTGTGTGAGCTGAAACTCTGAGCTCTGGGCCACTTATATCTGACCACAACTTACCGTGAATATGCTGCAATTCTGCTTTCTCTTGTAGCAAAGCTCTGTCTCCCATTAGGCTTGTGCTCTTCTATCCAGAGGTAACAGAGTTTTTCCAGTGATGTGACCAACTCTATTTTGGTGGCCAGATCTTTTTTTGAGGACAAGGTTACCTGGACATCAGTGTCTTGTACTGAAGGATGTTTTTTATTATGGTCTTGTTATCTTTAGAGATGTATAAACCCTAATTTAAGAACCCTGCAATTCACAAGGGGAAACAGCTCAATGGCTCTTAAGGTGTGCACAATCCATTTCCTGGTAGCATCTCTTCAACCCCATGTGATTTCCTGTACTTTTCATCCTACAATATATTTTCATACGTATTTCTGAGGTAAGGGATCACGTGCAATCTCATATTTGATGCATTCTTGAGACCCAGAGAGGTGTAAGTCCCATCAAGGTTGTGGGTGTTTAGTACTGCAGCTGGAGAGAATACTCAGCTTTCTCTATGGGCAAGCTGTCAAACTGGAGGAGTGCAGAAAGGGCAGCAACAAAATGTTGGGATCAAGAGTGATTTTATTACTGTCTGTCTTCTTTTTCAAACTAGGTTTTCGAAACAAGAGCTTGAACCAAGGCACATGGAGCATGTAAACTCAGATAAGCTTTGTTAATCCTTCATACACAAAAGAATCTTGCTTAAAACCATCAGACATATATTGAGCTTTTAAAGAGTATGGTTAATTCTATCATGTCAAGTAACTATGATGTATTCAAAACAGATGGAAAATAACTGAAAACTAGCACTTATCCAGATCAACAGAGTAAATATTTTTCTTTGTCACAGAAGTCAGTGTGAGTGCACAAATGGGTCATGTGTGTTTTCTAGAGGTAAAATAGCATTGAAGTGAATAGAAAGATTTTGTTCAATACAGGCAGAGGGAGCTACAAACTACAGACAGAATGGTGACATAATATCTGTTATAAAAGCAACTTCATTATGCTTCATTTACACGATGCTCAACTTTCAAATGGAAACTCAGCAAAACACAAATGTAAAAACTGAACTTAAACTTAGCTGTGTTCTTAGGTATTACACACTTACACAGGGCTAAAACACATGTTTACAAAATTTACCAAATTGAAGGACTCTATTTTTCTGCCCAAGAGAGCTCTATCTGTAGCAAGGTTGCTGTTCATGTTAAGACAAATCTCTTCATGTATTAAGACAAACCAACACTCCAGTGTGTTAATGTGGCAGACTGTGTGGCAGCAGGTCATTTATTTGTCCTGTCAGACTTAGATGTAGCAGCCAAACTGGTGGCTTTAGTCAAAAACCTCCTCAGAGGTCTCAGGTGAATTGTGTGGATGGGGATCACATAGCAAAACACTACTCCTCTGGCTGGAATGTTAAACCAGGCAGGTGAAAAAAAAAGCTGATGTTCTACTCTTAGGTCCACTGAAATGTTTTTAAGGTGTTATAACATGTTTAAAATTTAAACTGGTCTGATTTTTTTCTTCATTTTTAAAGCAGAGTAATTGTTTTCTCTTAAATATTAAAGTATAGGTATGTAATAGATACTTTTATGTATCCAGATATATTAATACAACTAATTTATATCGATATGTACAAAGTTCCGTAATTTGGAACCATGGTCAATCTTCAGGGACAGTCAGTTTCCAAATTTCCAAAGTTTTCAATACTTCAGAACTTAAAACATAATTAATAAATCTTGCTTTCCTGGCTATAGCCCCTTCTGATTCAGTGCGAACAGTTTGGTGAAATAAGCAGGGTTTGACCCAATGGTAATATCTACAGGTATTAGTAATTAAGGATACAACAATGATATAAAATACAAATCAGGGACTCTGAATTTGCTGTAATAAGAAAGAAAATAGAATGCAATGCTGTATGTTCAGGTTCTCAAATAGCATTGCTAATTTGTTGAGAACAAGCAGGCTGAAGTCCTGTAGACAAGCATCTATGCTAGCCTAGTGCTTTTATTCATTTTACCCACATATAGCAAATAATTCTGTTGATATGAACAGTTGGGCTTTCATTCACTAAACCAGATTTCTAGATGAAATGAAGGGAAATCAGCATTCATTCCCTACAGAGCCATCTTCTCTTTGTTTGAAACCTGTCCAGTTGCAGGGGTGTGTGTGTGTGCGTATGTGTGTGTGTATATGTGTGGGTGTGGGTGGGTGTGGGTGTAGGTGTGGATGTAGGTGGGGGGATGTGTTTGAGGAGGTTTACTCCTTCTAAAATCCCCAAACAAAAATACACCTGCCTGCAGTACAATAAGCGTCTCAATTTCTTATCAGCAAAGCTAGATTCTCCATTTCTTTCTCTTAGCAGCCCTATAGGTTTGTTATATACATTGAGGAAGTGCATGTTTACCTGAAAGCAAAGCAGGAAGAGGTGAAGTATTGCAACTATTTCATTGTCTATGACATTTATTGTCACCAGGTTAAACATAACATCAGGTTTATTGCAAGGAAGAAAGACAGGTGTCCTGAATCCACTGGGCAGGATTTGTGTCTTATGCCTCTGGGCAAATGCAAAATGGCTTCTTTACAGATACACTTTCCGATTTGTTTATATTATCAGAGCTGGGTTTTAATTTTTTTTTTGAGTGCATGTTTTTTATAGACACCTCTGCCTGAGAGAGAAAGAATCACAGGAGAAACACTACTGCCTCAGAACTTGCATGCCACTCAGAGAGCACAGGAGCGAAGGTTGATTCTTCTTTACTGTATATTCATTGAGAACCAGAGGTGTCCTGCAGTAATGGCTGCTCCTTTTGTGCTTCCCTAGCATCTGGCAATATGACTTCCACAGGACCTGACCTACTAGTGGGTGATGCCCATCTATGGCTGTTCAGTAGCAGCTGCAAAGGTGACAGAGAGAGTTAATACATCTGTATTTGCTCCCGGATAGGTATCTGCTAGGCAGACCTGAGACTGGCAAAGCTCTGTGGCTAAGACAACAGTCCTCCCAATCCTCTGTTCTCAGACTTTACACAATGAGCTGGACAGAGCTGAATGAAAAGCAGGCTGAAGTACCACAGATAAATCTATGATCAGCAAGGAAAGGTTAATGTTGCAAAGGGGGAAGATTATTCTTTTTGTCCCAGAAAGTGCCACATAACAAAACTGGTAACGTCAACTATAGAAGTGGCTCTGTAAACATCCCTGGAGAGGTGAATGGCTTTAGAAAGCTGGAAAAAATCCCAGTGTTCCTACTGGAAACATCTCCATACCTACCTCTGAATCTGTGTGGTGGATAGATCCAGCAGCACTTTATTACTCCAGAACAAAAAACAAGAAAAGGAAGGCCCATGCTAAGACACTAAATGTGCTTAGACTGAACCCAGCATTGAGCTGAGACTGTTTTAGCATAACTCGTTTACAAAGCATGGAATAGACACATTTTGATATCCTTCTTAGACTCCAGCTTTCCCAACAGTGCCAATATATGCTTCTGACTGGGGTAAAGTGTAGGTAGTCCCCATTTTTCATGAAACAAGAGTGACATTTATCTTACTTCTCTTCAAGACAAGTTTCGTGATTTGCTGGTTAAGATCTCAGTTCTACAAATCATTCACTCAGCTTCAGAAGGGCTTTTTTACTGGATAGCAAAGGACAGCAAAAATGGAGCACACTTTTCCATCACTACTGTCAAACACACGGAAATTTGAGCAACAACTTTCAAATTGTGAACTAATAAACTCCTTATTTGGTAAAAACCATTCAGGTCAACATCATAAATTTTTATGGTATCTCAAGAAAATCTGAGTTTGCAGGCTTAGTGTACGACCTGCATGTGGTCTTATGGGAATATAATTTCAAAACTTTGGTTACAGTATAATTACTATAACAATTATTTGCTGGAGGGAACAATTTAAATAGATCACACGTTCTTTCAGTTACTTGCTTGGGGAGAATTTCCAGATTATCCAGTAACAAGAGCAGTGAACAGGTAAAATACCAAGTACTTAATTTACTTAATAAAATATATAATAGGCATTCAAGTACTAAATAAAAACATTGCTCAGAAAAGAATTTAATTCATCCTGCATGGCTTAGAATTACTAAAATATCCTCTACGAGGTATAGCAGAATGGGTGCATTATTTTATTCCTATCAACAATTTAAATGAAGAGTCATCCCCTTTAGGGAAGACTGGATGATTCAAGTCTGAACTTGAGAAGAGTTGCAACCCTGCCTCCAGCAGATGCCTGTTCTACTCGAGACACTGGAAATCAATAACAAAATCTGTAAAAGGGATTAAACAAGGAAAATCCATGTTACAATAAATCTATTTTGAGAACAGAGTAAGTAAAGTGCCTGTGCAGTGAGATGGAGTGAAAAAACTTGAAAATAATTGATTTGAATAAGGTGCAAGTTCTGAGGTGGCTGGCCATTGTGAAATAATGACTAACATAAGTCAGTGCTGCAGTCAAACCTGTCTCCACTTGTCATCAAAAGGGAAAAATGTGTTATCTAAACAGTGGGTCTTGACCAGAAAATTTGGATGGATATTGACATATAGAAGAGATAAGCGGAAGCTCATAGTAATTAAATTATTTCTCCTCTTCTGTAGTAGTTCAAGCTGTATTTACTAATGTCTTTCTACACAGGCAAAACAATTTTTTTTCTAAGCAGGCAAATCTGGCCAGTTCTAGTCACAGATGCTGTTACAGAGGTTGAAGAAGTGCTGAAAGAATTTCATACAAGTGTTGCTGTGGTAGTGAGCATGGAGAGAAAAGCAACACAGATTTGGCCCAGGAAGAAAGGTGAAGAAGTGTCTTTATTTAATTAATTCAACTCATTTTATACCTTAGTATTCTAGCATGGTATAAGGTCATTGGACCTTTGGTCATCCACCCCCTGAAGTGATTGGTCAGTTCTCCCAACACCCATTCCAAAATATTTCTCTAGTCAGTATCACAACAATTCTACAAACAATCTGCAGGTGCGAGACAGCAAAGTTAGTTTACAAAACCCATATCATTGTTTCTAATAGTTTGCATGGGAAAGGCAGAGCTCTCACGAAATGCTGCAGCCTCACAAGATGCTGCAGAAAGCTGGAAAGTTTCTCTGCTAAAGCTTTTTAGCATCCTTATACAAGTCCTGAGGAAGGAAGGATTTGGCCTGACTCACCTCAAGGAGCTTTATATCCTGAGGGAAGGTAATGTAATTGCTCCTTCAATAGAAATGACTGAGGAACTGAGCTGGGGTGCCATAGTGCTCTATCACAACAGTTGCTAAATAGCGCTGGCAACTACAAGTGGAAGANTTGGCCCAGGAAGAAAGGTGAAGAAGTGTCTTTATTTAATTAATTCAACTCATTTTATACCTTAGTATTCTAGCATGGTATAAGGTCATTGGACCTTTGGTCATCCACCCCCTGAAGTGATTGGTCAGTTCTCCCAACACCCATTCCAAAATATTTCTCTAGTCAGTATCACAACAATTCTACAAACAATCTGCAGGTGCGAGACAGCAAAGTTAGTTTACAAAACCCATATCATTGTTTCTAATAGTTTGCATGGGAAAGGCAGAGCTCTCACGAAATGCTGCAGCCTCACAAGATGCTGCAGAAAGCTGGAAAGTTTCTCTGCTAAAGCTTTTTAGCATCCTTATACAAGTCCTGAGGAAGGAAGGATTTGGCCTGACTCACCTCAAGGAGCTTTATATCCTGAGGGAAGGTAATGTAATTGCTCCTTCAATAGAAATGACTGAGGAACTGAGCTGGGGTGCCATAGTGCTCTATCACAACAGTTGCTAAATAGCGCTGGCAACTACAAGTGGAAGAATGTGCTTCATTCTGTCCAAAGATGGTTGCCTGGCATCCAAGCATCTTCTTTATTCCTGAAAGTATGGCCTCTCCAGACAACTTATTTCATGGGGTTTTTTTCCTGTCAAAATTTACTTACATTTTCTACCTTGTGGAATTTATTTTATTTGACAGACTTCTCTCTGCATCCAAACTACATTAGGAGCCATGATTTGAGAAGATAATCCTAGCAGTCTTGGTTGATGTGGTGTCAGGAGACTCTAAGATGCTTGGAACCATAGAAAAAAAGAACTTTGGAAGGATGTTTTGAGGACTACATCTGGTGCAGGTACTCTGTTTGCAAGATGCAGATTGAGCTCTGGGTGGGAACTCGAGACAAGAGGCCGTGAACTGCCGACCCTTTGTACAACAAAGAGCAGGAAGTCTGCTGGTGGCCAGCCAGAGGAATGGGGAGCCGTGAAGTGACGACCTTTTGGATAACAAAGTGCAGGATGACTGGTGCTGCCAGCCCGGTGAATGGACACTGAGAGACACAGCAGGAGCTGAGGACTCAGGAGGAAGAGTGAGACTTGAGCTCACTTGGACCATAAGGGTATAAAAGCCCAGGGGCTCCTTTGTTCACGATCCTCCAGGGAGGCACCAGCTCAGGCTGTTTCTGTCTNGACCCTTTGTACAACAAAGAGCAGGAAGTCTGCTGGTGGCCAGCCAGAGGAATGGGGAGCCGTGAAGTGACGACCTTTTGGATAACAAAGTGCAGGATGACTGGTGCTGCCAGCCAGGTGAATGGACACTGAGAGACACAGCAGGAGCTGAGGACTCAGGAGGAAGAGTGAGACTTGAGCTCACTTGGACCATAAGGGTATAAAAGCCCAGGGGCTCCTTTGTTCACGATCCTCCAGGGAGGCACCAGCTCAGGCTGTTTCTGTCTTACTGCACCATGAATAAATTGTTCCATGGAATGAGACATCTGAGATTCTGCCCTGGGAAGCCCTGTCTGACTGTGAGAGTGGAGGACTCAAGCCAGGCTCCCAGTGGGTCACTGGAACCACCCACTGTGAAGGGCCTTCGGTCCCAGCAGTGACAGTCTCTGGTGGTGNGAGCTCACTTGGACCATAAGGGTATAAAAGCCCAGGGGCTCCTTTGTTCACGATCCTCCAGGGAGGCACCAGCTCAGGCTGTTTCTGTCTTACTGCACCATGAATAAATTGTTCCATGGAATGAGACATCTGAGATTCTGCCCTGGGAAGCCCTGTCTGACTGTGAGAGGGGAGGACTCAAGCCAGGCTCCCAGTGGGTCACTGGAACCACCCACTGTGAAGGGCCTTCGGTCCCAGCAGTGACAGTCTCTGGTGGTGGGAGTGTGACTGCCAGAGTCTCATGAATGGTCAGACTGAGAAGTCTCCTTAATAGGTGTATGGAAAGCCCCTGAGACATCTGAGTTCCTATTTTGGAAAATTTACCTCTAGGTATCACAATATACTAATTATGCAACGAAACACACTCTTCTAAATTTGTTAAGAATGCATAAAGTCATCAGATGAGGATGTACTAAGCATCACCATGGTCTCTAATATCCATCTTGAAGTACACTTTTACAACCAGCCCCGGCTATGCTGCTTGAGCCTTCTTCAGGTGCATCCTTGGTACTACAAAAAAAGTTGTGTTGCTGTTACACCTCTTCTCTATGTATCCACTTCTTGGAAAGAAAAGAAGTGGATTATGGTGTCCTAGGTTACAGTGTAAGACGTGCCCAAAAGCATTTATTCTTTTACTATCTTCATAAAATATTGAATCCAGGTGGGGCAGTGTTTTCCTTGCCTCCTCCCTCTGGGAGCTATCTTTGTTTAATGGGCAATCAAGGACCCTGCCCATGGCTCATAGATAACTGCCTCTGGACAATCTTTTGTTAATGGGCCCATCAATGCCTTATCATCCCATTGTGAGAAGCTCCACACAGAGGGAGAAACCAAGCATTCCATCTTGAATATAAACTGGGATTCCAAACACCACAGACAGCCTTTTCCCACTGGATTTCCAGAGGACAAGAGCTACCACTGGACTTTCAGACGAAGACCAGACTCTTTTTCTACAGGATCACTGCTTTAACAGGACCACTTCATCTGAACTGCTACCAGCACCCTGACTGACAGGGTGCCAGGTTGTATTCTGACTTTGTCAGTGGTTTGCTTTTTGTACTATTGCATCTATTTTACCTTTTCCCTATTAAATTGTATTTCTGACTTGGAGTCACTGGTTTGCTTTCAAACCTGTACATATGGTTACTGCATTCTCAAAAAATTAGAACAGGCTGTAAGCTGAGCATGTTTCCGATATCTTATCCTATTTTGTGTTGCTCCATCCTGCATGTGTTCCCACTAGAAACAGTGATCTCCCACATCAGATTTCTGAAAATACATTTGCACTTCAAATTATAGTATGTTTTTTTGTTATAGAAAATTAAGAACATTAGCATCTTTGCATTCAGACTTACAAAACTTCAATAGAACAAGTATTCTGGTTTTTTATTTCTTAGAATTTTTAGGAAGAAAATCTGAACTGTTTCAATCCACTATTTACTTTTCAATGAGAAAATGAAGCTTAAAAGTTACTGAGAAAACAGCAGCAGGTAGGTTTCCAGGCAAGGCTGAAGTAATGAATAATGGTTCTATATTGACAGACAGTATTTCGTTTTTGGCTCATTACCAAGACAAGAATCTCTCATGATGTGTGAGACTCACGTCTACTGTTCCCCCTCCTGGTCACTGACTGAAGAAAACTTTTGGGATATGAGAATCCTGGATATACCATCATATGCTACCACATGAATTGCATGGCCACACATTTCTTTCTCTGTACTTACCATGCTCTCTGTACGATGGAATGACTTGCCTGGTGTGATTCTGTACATTTATGTGCCTTCAGTGTATTTTCTGCATTACCTCACAAATTAAAAATGCTGCCTTTAAATAAGGGCTACATGAAGAAAGTTTCTTGGGCAACAGACATCTGGATGCAGTTTTTCTCCTCATCTCCTATACATGGAAACTATTCCTCTGGGATAGAAAAAGGAATACGATAAGCAAAAAATTAATAAATTCAGTTGAGAATTAAGTTTACATGGACTGCACTCCTCATTTTCCCAGCTGAAATAAATAAACAAATAAACAAATAAGCAAATAAACAAACAAACAAACAAACAAATTGCACATGGATACTGTGTAAGTTCTCACTTCAAGAAAATTAATGATAATGGAATGACAAATTTACAACAAGCTTTATGATCCAGAGTCTTGAGGTGAATTATGAGAATCTGTCATGAACCTTCAAGAGGAAATAGCCAGCACCCAGGAAGGAAAAGGAATAAATCAACCGAAATTTGAAAATATATACAATACATCCTGTGCATACCTAAATACTCTTTTACAGAAAATTTTGCATTAGCAAGCTCCTTTGAAAACTTTTTCTCAGTTCTATTGTGTCAGAGTTTGTTTTCTTTGATTTTCCCTTAGAATGTGAACACCTGCTCTGTGCTGCACCTTTTGCTGAATGGGGTGAAATGATCCCTTGCTCTGAATATGAATTTACCACTGCAAAAGACAAGATGGAAAATGTAGCAACACTTTCCCACAGCGTGTTGAGGGTTATTTCTAACCCTAATAAACATTGTAATATGTCACTACATAACTTAACCAGCCGTTATGTCCCTTTGTTACCTAGTTCCAAGGCAACCTGATGCTCTGAACAATTAAACTTCTGGGTTTCTTTCTGTAACATATAACCTCTTTTCACCAGATTTTTATTCTGCAGTAGCAACTTGTAGGTAGCAGATTTGGTTCTGTATGTTTTGTATTGATCTTTCTCAAAGAATATGCATATATATATATATTTTTATGTATATATAACCATTAATTCTGTAGCTTTCTGTCAGAGACTGAAATATTTCATGCCTCAAACACTGATATAAAGTTTTGCTCATTATAAAAAAACTGTACAAAGAAGGTACAACCAAAGAAGCCTCCCTGAAGATACCTGACTAGGACTTTGGACTGTAAATTAAACCACTAAGTTTAGATAAAGGGAAAACCCATTCTTTAATCATCTCAGGCCTAGGAAAAAACTAACAAGGCTGAAAAAGAAGAATGCATCCACAAGAAAGCCAAACACAGCAAGGATTCTTCCCTGGCTGAGTCTGGGGTGGGGGAGACCACAGCCCACAGAAGCCAGGTTTACACAGACTACCCCGCCCCCCCCGCTAAAATGAGGCAGGGGGGAGGAGGTTTTGGGTGTAACCTCTGGTCAGAGGCAGTGAACACCCATCCTCCCTCACACAAACTGGCCCAGCTGTGGCACTCCCTACCCCACAGGCTACATCCATAGGACACTCACATGAGAAGCAGCTGAGGGGGTGTCATAATCCATCAAAGGCCCCCCAGAGTGCCCCCCAGAGTCATTCCTGAAGCCTTGCACCACAGACTGCACCTGATGCAGCAGATCCAGAGTCTGCTGTAAGAGACAATGGCAAACTCCCCCCCACAGGGAGGTGCCTGGGTTTTCCTACCTAGCCTGAGCGTATATTGACCCATCAGGTTCTATTCTTTTCGGAAGGACCTTCACCATCAAGACCAGCTGGAGAGGATCAATGGAGCATCGCTGGGATCAGTGGAATGGTGATATTTTCCTTATTCTGTCCCTGTCATTCTCTTTCTGTCTCCCCCACCAATTTTCTATTTCTTTCTTTCTTTCTCTTTCTCTCTCATATTTACTATCAAATAAAACCCACACTGTTGTCACTAGCATATGGTCTCATGTGCACCTTTGATGAGGTGGCCCAGCCCACCTTTGAGCTGAGGATAAATGAGGACATCCAGTGGGTGGATTTCCCTGCCCAGGACAGTGGGTCTGAGGGCGGATCGGAAGGCGGCGCCATGGGTGGCACCGAAATATAAGCCTCTTCCCCCTAGGTGTCTCCTCAAATGTGGACTCTTCCCCTGTTCCCGAAGGTTCGTTGATATTCGGTTGCCTATTGGTTTTTCCTTCATGTTTATTCATTTCTGTCATTGCCTAGGCAATTAAGGTCTAGCAGGTTCCATTCCATTGTGTTTCCCATTGGTTGGTTTAAATTTGACCCTCCCTACTAGCCCTACCATTGGATACCTGTCACCCCATGTCTTTTCCCCATTGGTGTATCCCTCTGTACCTCCCTTCTCCGCTTCCCCCCCCCATAAAAGATGCTGCAAACTGTCATTGTGTGCTTTTTGTGGCACGTCTTGCAGCCTGCGTGTTCTTACAGCCCCGGGTCGGGGAATAAAGTCTTGGATTTCTGCTGCAAAGAGTCCCTCACTCTCCTTCGCTCCTGCCGATTGCTACTGTTACCATTGGCTGCTGCCAGCTCCTCGCAGGAGACACAGAGCAGGCTGCTCTCTATACAGAGCCTCCACACGACTGCAAAGCTGCTGACAGTCCTGCCTGTCAGGACATCCAGAGCAAGTGGCCTGCTTGGCCTCCGAGCGGTCAAGCGGTCAGTGACACACCTTAATTCGGGCAGAGGCGTTTCTAAGAACTTTAATAACCGGATCATGACCCCTTCTAAAAAAATGCACTTTTTTTGACCACTAAAAATTTTGGAACTAGATTTTAGTTGGGCCTTCAGGAGAATCAACTGTACTGAAGACTAAGTGGTACTGAAAGAAATCCTACAAATATTAATTGCATCTTAACAACTAAAGTGTTCATGAATTTCCTTATCTCTCAAATAAATAGAGATCACTCACCATTTTCATATTCTGAAAATTTTATCCTTCTTGGTGCTATGATAGCTAGCCACTGTGCACATGAATGGGAGTTTCAACTACATTATTTTCTCTGTTTTCACTGTTCAAAGTTTTTAGTATATCACAGTAATTTTCTTACCCGTGTCCTCTCTGTGCTAACCCCCAGGAGCTTAAACAATGCTTTATACCGTTTTTTATTGCAGTACTACAGGTAGATAAATGTAACCTGCTTTTTGGTAAATCTGGCCTTCCATATAATATAATAATATTTATGCCTGACATCTCTGGCCTCCTGCAGCAACTCTTTACATTCAGCATTGAGCTGACTTAAATTTGGGGGTGGGAGCAAGGGGAGGAAAAAGCTTTGCAAAGATAACCTTAAAAAGCAAGGTTATTTCTGTATATTTGCCTGTTTTTTTCTGAGCTCAGAGTTGAAGTGCTGCTTCCTATTGATACTGAACTAAGAACCTGGTCAGTATAACTATTCTGTCTCAAAAATCTTGCCAATCTTAATGATCTAGATGGCTTTGCTACTGCCTGCCTGTGCAAACACTGAAAAAGTTAGGTGGTAACTAATTCACTGTACATTCCCTGCGTTTCGAACAAGTGTAATGCATACAGAACTTTATTGTCTCTGATGATGTTTCTCATTTTTCATCTCTTCAACATTATACTTCTTATTTGTGGCAGTGACATTGTAATGATTCTCACATTGTTATAAAGACATTCAGGAGTGCTTACTGTGAAAGGAGTTATTTTCTTCAACAGGAATATCACCTACATATGGTAAAGTTCTCTCATCCTGGGGGTATGAGTGCCCAATTCTTTGCTTCTGTGTGTTTGCCCTTTTCCTTTCATTGTGCTTTCTTCAGGAACACTTGAAGATTTTGCTTGTGTCTAACCACATAGAATCCTTTTAAATTTCACTTCAACATAAAAAGCAGCCTGACAAAACTCCTGATCTCAATAGCTTCTTCTCTTTTCACCAGTGTCAGTCAGGATGATTTTTTTTTTAACCTGGCTCACCACAACGGTAAATTTCACAGACAGCTGTTTGTGGCTCCAAACGCAGTGTGCAAAGTCCCTGCACTATGCTTCAGCAGGGTCTTTTGTCTCCTTTCCTTTTTTCAGATCTCCTTTTAGTCCTTAAACGCATCAGGGTTTTGGCTTTCTTACCATGTTCAATGGCCCAGCTATGTTCAAAACCATCTCAGAACAGCTATTATGTAATAGTTGTTTTCTACAAGGTTTTCATTAGGTTCTTTCCATTCTTATTTCTGTTTTCCTGTACCTAAAGCACTGATAAAAAGGCATAGAAGCTAAAAACATCCTACTCATCCAATGTCTACGCCAACCCCTAACTAGAGAATAATTCCTCTATAGAGGGAAGAATGTAGGCTTCTGTGGAAGCTATGGAGGATTGTCTTAAACTGATAATGACAGTGAGTTTAAATAGGCTTCCAGACTTCATATTGAACAGCAGAAACCACACCCCTTTTCTGCTTTTGCTACCTCTACTCCGAATGTGCGTACACTGTAAAACCTTCAGTAGAGTGATTGGAGCAAACTGTTAAAGCTTGAATGGCCACAGTTGTTATTCAATGCCAAAAGAAAGAGTCCTACTCATTTTTCCTGCACAAGTATTTGTGCAGCCATGCAGTGAAGTCAATTCTGGAACCTAGGTGACAGGAAGAAATGAGTACAATTGTTATTTTTGATCTGCACAAGTTCCTTATTTAGCTAACCTTGTAGTCACACAGACAACTGTGCTGGAAAACATGGGAGTTGGGTGCAAGGCATGAGTAACTGAGAGTGGGACTGATTCTTCTGACAGAAGGACTGGCTTATATCAGCTTAAAGTATTAACTGAACAGCAACTTTAGTGAATGAACTGATTCAGCCCTTTTTGGAAAAGTTTTTAGCTGAATAATAGATAAGTATTTGATATAAAATAATTGTGTGAATTGAGCAGGAATATTGAAGAAATAATCATTGTAAAATGGGTTGATAAAGCACGTATTCCTTATGCAAACAGTTCTTGAGTCAGGGCTGAAGAGATTTCCTGTTAAAGTCTTAGTAATATTTTATAAGTGTTATTCAAATGGGTTGTTGCAGCTCTTGACAACAGATTGTCTGAATTTCCACTGAGAGATTTCTGCTGTTTATGAAAGAAGTTTTGAATTTATTTATTCTTAAATTATTCCTCTCCTAATTGCCTTGGTTCTAATAATGTGTTGCCATTCAATGTTTCACCACTCTACCGAAATATCCTCAGAACACTGTATTTCCCAGCACTTATTCCAACAACAGCTGGAATCAAATACCAGCATCAAAATCAACCAAGCTTTTATACAGAACATTGTCCACTGAATATGGAAACTTAGAAGCCAGTCCTTTTTGCTTCATTCTTTTGAGTTCAGTTTTTTAACTTGTTTTCTAGTGCTCTTACATGTTTATTCTGCTTTTAAACAGACAAACAACAGCCAAGTAAATGATGAGCCTTCATGCTTTTGCCTGAGTGACTCCACTAATAAAAGCCAAATAAGAATGCATACAGAGTTTGTAAGAAGACAAAAGAATAAATGATCTTTCACTAGCTGCAGGGTCACAGTAAATAACCACAGATTTAACTGTAATTGTACATGAATCACAGTCAAACGCAGCTTTACAGATTTAACTGTAATTGTACATGAATCACAGTCAAACGCAGCTTAGCTCCCCTTAGCTGTATTAAGTCTGTAAGACTTACAAGAATAAGCAGTAGAGGACCTGGTTACGTGGACAAGCTCAAAGCTCATTTTACTACTAGAAGAGGATATCCAATTAGAAATTTAATCTAGTTTTACTTAGGTTCTTTGACTGCTTACGTTTAGTTGAATTCTTTTGTCTGTTCCTGATGTTTTCAGCTTGGAGGTGTGTCTTAGCGAAGGTAACAAGTTACTTACATTTTCTAAGATGCCATTTTCTATAATTGCTTGATGATTAACTGCTCAACACACATCTAAGATTCCAAACTGCCTCCCAGTGGTCAGAAAAAAAAGAAACCTTTTTAAGAACTGCAAACAAATCCTTGTAATAGGCTATCTATATCTCCCTAATAAACAGCTATTTCAGAATAGCAAGTTGAATAAATTTCAGGGTAAAGATGGACTTCAGCAAAGGATGTAAACAGCTCCTATGCAGAGATTTCAATAATCTTAAAATTCATATTTTTAAAACTTAGTCTATTTAAAGCTAATACAACATCAGTAATCGTATACTTATGATATCACTCACAGATTCTGTCTGTATGGTTCATTAATGTAACCTCAGCAAGTACAATGGTATCATTTCCATGGCTGCATACTCTTTTGGTGGATTTTTTTGTACCCATACATTGCCGTATAATTTCTAACCAGTTTTCCCATATGCTAACTTGCTACTTTGGGGTTTTTTTTATTTCTCATTTGCAATTTTTCTATTAATTTGTGAACAACTTCTTTCAAGCAACATTGTTAGGCCATTAGCTATACACTCATCAGTGCTGGAGTTCAACTTTCAGACCCAATTTACAAAAATAATCCTCACTTGTGCAACTTCAGACGAAAGAGGTTTTAGATTTCGCTCACAAGTTCAACCCTCCAGGTACAAACATTCTCTGGTTACCATACATCACACAGGCAAAACTTCGCCAAATGAATGTGGACTGGGTTGTATAGTACCAGACACTCAATAGCAAATGCCTGTACTTTGCAATGTTCCTTGTTGCCTACTAAACAGAAAAGTAAGTGAAATACAATGTAGAGAAAGACATCAAGTTGAATGAGAATATGCTTCCAATAAATTTTATCAGAAAAGTGACCTCTCACAGACACTGGATTACATTTTCATCTGTTAAATCACAGACAGACCTATTAAACTGAATACATACTAGGCTGTTTATTCATCTTCGCAATCTTTTATTTTTAAAACATGAACGCACAGGATCCTCAGAAAGAAAAAATCCAAAACAAAACCTTGCTCAAAACCAGGGTGGAGAATGACAAGGAAAGAAAAGAGAGAGATCCATAAACTAAGGGTAAACTTTTGCCAAATGAGGTTGTATGGCTGTGGGCATAACTGCACATTCCATTTGGATCCTTTTCATATGTGTTTTGAGCACAGCTCTTACTGCAAAACAATTTTATTTTTTTCTTGAATACTGCATACCAACATGATACACAGCCTCTATTATCTAAATACTCCAGGGAACTGTTAGAACAATTAATTGACTGCTTATTCTGAGTAGCAGTTTTAATTGTTTTCAAATATTGTACTTCGGTTTTTATTCAACTTCTTAGTTATGTTTTGTGGACATGGAGGAATGGAACGGTTGCATAAATACTAAGCACATTTTTTTCACCACAGCTCTACTTGAGCCCTAATTTATTATTATGAAACTCTCACATAAGGAACGGAACCAAAAAAAAGTTTATTTTATAGAAGATAACAAACCCCCTTTTCTTCTACTGCTTTATTAGTCACATATATTTTAAATATCATAATTGGTCCATGTGAAGTGAGGCTTTCTTATCATTACTAAAGCACCTTTTTTTTTATCACAGCAAAGGCAGACATAGCCTTCTGCAGTTATAATGAGGAGAGTCACTTCAAGATGAAACTTGGGTGGTTCTCCTTCTCACAAGATCAGCAGATGAAGACATGGCTTTGGGTCTATTTTTCAGACAGAAGGAGAACTTGGGCTGGAGGAGGGGGTTGGCAGTGCCACCATCCCTCACCACTCCCTGATGGCTCTCAGATGCCACACCACCCACCTGCAGCTTTCTGCAAACCCTTCTTCAGCCTTTGGGTTTTGGCATGAGAGGTATCTGGTGACAAAAAAAACCTTCCTGGGAGTCAAGTGCTTTCTGAAGGAGCATCCTCTCTTTGGCAGTGGGTTTACACACAAGAATTTGAACTGAGACAGTACTGTTCCCATCACCAGGAGGTCGTGCTGATCCATTAATAAGTTAGTCTCCTGGGTTTCTTCAGATGTGACTGACTTACTGGACCTGCAAGTAAACAGAAAACAAGGACAAAATACACTAGCTGACACCTTAGATGGCAAGGAGTGTCACGCATTACAAACTCATACTCCAGCACACACAAAGAGAGTCTTTAGGTCAATTGCTCTGTCCTGAATTGTAACAACGGTTTATGGGACAAACAACCACATGCCTACTGTCTTGAATTCTTCCCAGTCTCCCTCACTCAGTCTTTCAAATTGGGAAATGAGGACCCTCCCCTAGGAGACAGCAGTGGAGGAGTAAAGACCTGGCTGTGTTTGAGTCATATGACCTGACATGTGCCTGTATTTTCTGATGACAGGAGACAGGATGGTTCCCATCCTGTAACCACAGCTATCTCTTCATGGTTTTGCCTCCTCTACTTCTGAGAATGAGGAAGGGCTCTTTCTTGGCAAGGCTGAATGTACCTGTGGGGTTGTGATGCCATGATGATTTTTTGCCTTTTTATATACCCCTTTTTATATACTCTTTTATATAGCTTTTATGTATTCTTAGTGCTTTTTAGCCCACATATTTATAATTCCTTAGGTTTGATAACTAGCATAGACCCACTATTCTGTTAAGCCAGGAGACCAAACATCCTGGAAGCCTTGCAGCGGGGGGTCAGAAAGCCCCAGACACCAAGGTCCTCTCCAGAACACATTCTGTAAACTAAGATAGGCCCATCCAGGGGGAAGGTTCCTCAGGACAAGGGGTTCACTCGAGCCTCTCACTGGGGAATCTGTGACAGATATGCTAATTTGCAAGGCCTTAAATGTATACGTGATGTACTGTGTGTGTGCATTTCGGTGTGTGCTTCTCAGCACATTACATCTGGATAGAGAGTGCACCTTAAGGGTCCTTAAATAAATACCGAGGTAAACCCCTTCTCCCTTTTAACTGAGTTTGGCTCTGATTTTAAGACCAGGGAAAGGCAACAGTTGAGTGGGGCTGGACAGAAGAGGAGCTGTCTGTACATTTATTGCCCCTTTACGGTATGTGACCTGGAACACTGGGCAGCACTAGTAGGGAAAGAAAAAGACTGCAATCTTGTCAGCACTTGGAAAATCCACTGTCAGTCCTGGTAATCACCCTGAGGTAAGCATTTTCTCTCTTCCAAAGGCTTCACATGAGGAAAGACTGCTCCCTGCAAATCCAGAACTGAATTATCCATTCTTCCGTGTTTCTTTGCAGAGGGCATGCTCAACATTACAACTCTGCCACTTGACTGTGTAGGTTAATGTTGTGAAGTTCTGTCTCTGAGTATTTTTGTGGTTTTTTTCTTTAGGTTTGTTGTGGTGCAGAGGGACACTGCATGCAATTCCTCTTAGCAGAGCAACAGCTCTCTGGAACTTGTAAGGATAGGGTGGAGGATGACTGGGTAGTGAGTTTTAAGTCATTCTCCATGTTAATTGCTCTATCTCAATGTTTCATCTAAGGCTTCCCGACCAGTTTCCCTACAGGAAGAGATTCTCCATGCTGAGGAGAGGCTAGAAGAAGAATAGCAGAGTATTCAGCAGCATGTTCAGCAACTGCTTTCTATTATGCAAGAGTTTAAAGGAATGTGAGCAGTCTGCCGAAATCCTCCTCATGTGACCAAGATCACAGCAACAACCCGGAGCCAAATGAACAACCGAACTCTTATGTGCTAGTACAAAGGCCCAGCTAGAAGAGCAAGGTGGAAATCTGGTTTCAAATACGGTGAATAGGATTTTAATCTCAGCATGTTGATCAGCTGGCTACTTTTCAACTGTGGAACAGTATTTTAATTACATTTCCACCTCACCATATTTAGCGCATTTTCCTTTTCCACTCAATGTTTTTCATCAGATCCTTGAAAATTCTTCTCTTTGTGCTCCGTGAGCTTTAAAAAGCAGAAGGGAAAAAATGCTTCTCTGCCGTATGAAATTTGTGACTGTTGGTTGTTACTCCTATGTTAGTTCTATGATTTTGTGTTACAAGGTTAGGATAAGAATGGGTCTCGCAACAAAACAGATGGGTATTTCAGCTGAATCATCATAAAAATAAAAATCATAGCAATTGCCTGCAATGCAGAGACTTTGGAAGGGCTAAGAACATAACTATAGCTTCATATAGAAGGCTCCAGATATAAGTTATGTTGCAATATTTTGGTAACCTGTGAATAATTTGTGTCTCCTGTGGAAAAGCAGTGGTCTCCTGTTTCAAGGCCTCTTAGTTTTTCACACTCAAATTGCTGAAGACAGGCATTTCAGTCATTTGTTTCTCTACATTAAGCTATGTGTCCCTTTTGGATATAAATAGGTTGCTTTATACCATCAGGTGTCAAGCCAACTCACTACTGTTTTAAGTCTAACCTTGAAAATAAATGGTGGTGTACCCCTATTAATTAAAAACATATTTTAGTAGACCATTTCCAATGTTTGTAATTGGGAAGTTATTTATCATGTTATATCTTTGTTATCTGTCATGAAGGGAGAAGTCCTGTTCATGAATTAAACATTTTGATTGTTCTTTTAAGTTTTTAATATGCGTATTTTATGCTGGTATTTATTTGCACATATATGTACTATGCAATATAATATAATATAATATAATATAATATAATATATAATTTTATACTTAACCATGGTAGATATAGAAAAATAGAACAAAAGTCTTGTGTTTTGGGGGATACTACAGATTTGAACTACATCTAACAGTCTGAGGTGAGGAAGGAGCAGTTAATAGCTAACTCATATAAGCACAGTTAGCTACTAGGAGACAGCAAACGTTAATTCCGACAGCAAATGTTAATTCCAAAACCTAAGAAGCCGGATTCGCCCTGATCTTGTCAAGATAGAGGGGACAAGGATCATCTCAGAAACAGCTGAACCATTCCTCAAAAGACTACACATGCCCCAGGGAGAAAGGTGAAAAGTGCTTTGTGAGGAAAAACTACTTATCTTTATCATGATGACTACTTATCTTAATCATGAAGACCCCTGATGAAGAGAAGCTTTCTTCAGTGCGACCACCAGGACACACAACACATGCGTGGCACGTGGCACATATGCTAATGATACTAGTGACTTCTGAGAAATAATTTGTATATCCACACCTGTCTCAAGGAATGTGATGAATATTCATGATTTAACTCTTAATATTGACAGGAGGGAGGGTCCAACAAGTGACACAACTCACTTCCAATCAGTTGAAAGAACAAACACTTAATTTAATCAGCAGCTAAGAACAGGTACCGGGATAATCCCATGAACCCCACAGCAAGGCAGAAGATCGCAACAGCACTCGCGCAATGCCGGATGCTGTCCCTAGCCAGCGACAAAGGGCAGAGGACCTGGGGCTGACCCCCCAGACGTCTGTTATACCCAGTCCTTTGAGGCCGTTGGTGGATTTTGGATCCTTCACACGATTGGCTCGTTTCTCCTGCTGTTATTGGATCATACCAACAGTGTCTTTTTCACCAATCATTTCCCGGGGGCCTTGTCTGATTGGTCCATATTTGTCCAATCCACATTTATGATGACATCGCCTCCATCTACCAAGGCATCCTGGAAAGTTCTTGTCTTTCTGCTTGGTATCACGTACGCCACCCAATGGTTGTATACAAGCGTTACACCCAGTACATGGTCCACGATTTAACATCATAACCCAGTTAACATGCAGAACCCCCAGCTGGCCCACTTCCTGCAATCAACATAATTAACAGATTGCTAATTAATTCAATTAACCCTGGAGAACCCAAAAATCCATTTATAACAATACTGTGTTGTAGGGAGCACCAGTGTGTGTTGGAAGAGCGATCCCCCACACCCGGCGTACTGAATAAAGCAAACACCCACTTCTCTGACTCTGTCTCTGAAGTGTCTCCTGGCCCTGTTTCGGCCAATTCAGAGGATCACAAGGACTTAATGGGACTATATCAGTATGCCCTCTTCTATGAAGTGCATAATTGCAACATAACAGCTCCCCTTTGAGATTTAAAAGCTTGTTTCTGATACCCGCACCATCTGGTCAGTAGGAATAATGAGCAAAACCTGTGAACAGTATCCTTAAATAAGACAGATAAAGTACTTAACAAATTCTTAAAGCAAAAGATACCATTTTCAAGGAAAACGTTCACAAAGTTCTTTACATTTGTAGTTTGTTGCAACCAAAACGACACTTTTCTCTAAGCCAGAGAAAAACTCCATTTCACTTTGTTGCAAGCAGAAAGGAGTTCCTGAACTTTCTAAGCGATAGTTTTCAGCACAGGACTGCACAGAGTTGCCTGGGCAATGATAGAACAGAGTAAACGGGGAACAGGAAGATCAAATCTCCAAAAGTGTCTTTTGCTGCTGGCTGGTTGCCTTTGGAATTCAGATTTTATCTGTCCTCAGACTGTACTGTGTTCAACAAGGCAGAAACAAAACAAAAAAGAGGAGAGAACTACAGGTCAAAGAAATCAAATAATAGATATTTAAATTAAGATTGTAAATGTTATGTTGCTGCAGGAAGAGTCAGTTATTTAGTTCCTTTTAGGAAAAAGGTCATACCTTACTCTGAGATGGTAAAACAAGTTCAAGTCTCTTGTCAGCAACTGATTACAAAACAGTAATATATAATCCTAACCGCATGGTAACTAACCACCTATTTAAAGAACTGTTTACCCTTTTAAACAAATTGCTCTGTAAAAACAGTGCAACTAGTGAGATAAGACTGTAGAAAACCTTACTGCAGGGTTGTTTTTTTCCAACAAACATGGATTTTTAATAAAATACTGCTCCTTTTATGTGTAAAAGTATATTCATTTTTTGGACTGAGCAGGGCAGAAGGCTGCCCTCCCAAGTATGAGTCAGACCACAGCAATTTTAAAAGTTTTCATAGGTTCAAACATGAAAAGTTTCAGGAGACTGTGATTTTCAGACACTTGTTTATGTTGCATATAAAGGTCGTTTTAAAGTCTAACTACCCTTTGTGTGGTGGTGTTTTTTAAATTACTATTAGTGTTCCCTCAAAGAAAGTATAATGGTAAAGCGGAGGCTAGCTGATGTGTACGGCTTCTCTTGAATCTGGCCTGGTGACCAGTAAGTTTTGCTTCAGGTCTGTACAGTCACATTGATCGTTTCTTCTTCATTGTTTTGTGGGTTTGGTCAGCCTGATGATTCAGAAATTAACAAACACACACCAGTGCTTCATCTCCTCTCTCACTGTGAAAGGTTGTAAGCTTCCTGCCTCCAGGGCAGCCATACAAGAGAATGTTAAGCATCTGATCACAGGTACGAAAGAGTGGGTTTTTACATCAGAAAAATTAACTGGGAATAGGGGGATTTTTGTGGTATTTTGAATCTTGTAGCTAAGGGTGTTCTTACTACCATGCGAATTAGCAGTATGGCTCAGCAGCTGGACCTACCCTCAATTAACTACAGTAAGGCAGGTACAACAGCATCTCTTTACTAGAATTGTGTGTTGCAATAGCTGCTTTCATGGTAATACCAGCTTTTAAAAATTAATTTACAGCTATAAACTATTTTCTTCTTCAAAAGTAAGTGCATTCATAGCTAGGATACTTCTGTCTTCTACAGAAAACGTTTATTTCTAATATGCCTAACTTGCATTGTAGTTGGCTTCTTGTCATGCTGGAAGTGCTGTGGTTCCACTGGTGCTAGTGAGAATAACAGAATAAGGCTATGTGAGACAATGTGGTAGGCTGGCTTTGACTGCCAGCCTCCCACCCAACTTTCTCCCACACCCCCTTCTCAACAGGACAGGTGAACAAATTACCAAGAAAAAGCCCATGGGTTGAGAGAAGGACAGGGAGATCAGTCACCAATTACCAGCATGGCCAAAACTGAATCAACTTGGGGAAAATCAATTTAATTTATTGGCAATTAAGAGTAGGGCAACAAGAAATAAAAACAAGACTAAAACCACTTTCCCCAGCTTCTTCTTCTTTGGGTGCTCATCTCCATTCCTTCATTCCTGACTCTACTCCTACCCGTGCACACACACACAAAAGCCATGTAGAGAATGGGGAACAGGGGCTGTGGTCTGCTCATTATGCTTTGTCTCTGCCACTTCTTTCTCCTCATGCTTTTTTCTTGCTACAGCAAGAGGTCCCTTCCATGGGGTACAGTCCTTCACAAACTTTTCCATTGTGGGTCAAAGACTGGTGGAAGGGATATTCCATACCAAAAAACATAATGCCCAGTATATGGGGGGTGTTGGCTGGAGGTGCTGATTGCTTCTGGAGAACAGTCTGGGCATAATTAAATTTTATTTTGTTTGACTTATTAAACTGTTTTTATCTGAGCCCATGAATTTTAGTGTTTTCTTCTCCTGATTCTCCCCTCCATGCCACAGAGAGTGGTGTAGGGGAGAGGGAAGTGAGGAAGCACCTGTATACTGTTAGACACCAGCAAGGTTAAACCATGACAGGTGTCCCCCAAGATCTGCAACATGAGTATCTGCTCCAGCATGCTCTTCAGTGAGCTGGAGGGAAGATCCTGCACCACCACTGTCTTCACCACGGGCTGCAGGGCCTGGAGCACCTCCTGCCCTCCTTCTTCACTGACCTCGGTGTCTGAAGAGTCTCACGTTTTTCTCACTCCTCTCTCTCAGAGCTGCTGTGTATAATTTTTTACTCTCTAATAAACGTGTTATCACAGAGGTGCCACCAGTGTTGCTGACTGTGTCAGCTTTGGGCAGCTGTGGGTCTGTTTTGGAGCCTGCTGGTGCTTGCTCTGTCCAACACCGGGGCAGCTCTTGCTCTTTTTTCACAAAGACCACTCCTGCAGTTTCCCTGCTGCCACCACCTTGCCATGAAAGCCTAGTACAGATCAACTGTTCTGGCTTCAGCCACTGAAACCACCAGGTGCCACCAGAGTTACTCCAGGAAAGCTCTTGAAAACTATCAGAATAGCTAAGGACTTTAACTTCCTGCATAAAAAGTAGTAGCATATTTCTTAATTTCTCTGATAATAATGACAATAATAATCCGTGCTATAGCAATCACCAGAGGGATATTCATAACTTCTTAAGGCAAAAACAATAAAAATCAATGTAACTGTATAGAAAGGGAGTTCATCTGATATTTAAAATCAGTATCTCTTACCCAAGTGGTTGTATGCAGTCTACCAGCTATGTGATACTCGTCCAGCTTTTAGCTTTGTTTTATATTTTCTTTCTTTCATTAGGGTGTATAGGAGATCAATATATCAGGCCAGTTTTAGTCTTCAAAACAAAACTATAATAAACTGACACTGACTAATACACTTTGCCAATAGCTAGCCTTTATTTGCTCTTCCACTGCATTTTCAAAATTAGTTCTTAATAATCTTGTCTGAAATCAGCTGTAAATGAAGAGTTGATGCCATGCTGATAGCACTGATGGCTATAGTTCTCCACTGCATTAGTAATTAAGGTTCAGCTGCTCTGGCTTGAAAGCCCCTTGATGAAGAGGAGAGAAACTGAAATCAAAAGGGGACAACATGCTTCATCCTTATTTCAACACCTTTGGTGGTGTTGTGCTCCTTGATCCTTCCAGCACAATAACGAAAGGGTGAGGAATCTCATCTTCACCCAGAATTTTTTATCTGATTTCAGGGGCTGGGTCTCACCAGGCAGCTTTCCTCTTTATTCTGCAGAATTTTTCTGTTTTCCCTGTGTTTGGTGTCCAGGTGCTCATCTCCCAGGTTTTCTACCTGATCTACTGTTCAGGCGTATTCCTGCACCTTGGCTGTGCAACTCTACTGCAGGTCTCTTTGTAGCTTAGTGTTATTTATGTACTGATGCTTCATGGCATTACAAGATGCTCACAGGTTGGTACCAGTTATGTCATTAGAAGTACTACAGTGTTAGAAAATGCTTACATATTGCTATAATTTACTCTATTTTAGTGTGTTTGTGACTAGGTTAAAGGCACGCAAATACTAATTACATCCTTTTTTTTTGTGTCATTCTATTTTATGGGAAGCAACAGCCTTCTGCTTTTGCTACAATTTATTTCATATTAAAAATATGGCTTTCTTGCATTCAAAAATCAGCAAAGGCAGAAGAACTCTGTTTGCTGATTTCTGCATGAATTTAACTCACAAGTATAATGAATCCTTGAACATACAAGTTTACCAGAGAAATGCTGTCAGGCACTTGCACTCTGTTGACTGGGGGTCTTTAACTGCAAGAGCACCATTTTGCTGTGTTGAAGCCCGTGTTCATGCCTCAAGATCACCCAAAGATGAAGCACTCACATTACTGGGAGTTGTTATCATACAGTGTAAGGAAATGTAAGCAGCAAACCCAAGCAGAACAATACAAGACAGTGTTTCTATCTACACTGCCTTCTCCAGCAGCTCTTTTTCAATTCCATTTATTTTTCAATATGATTTGTATTCACTTGGGTTCCCACTATGCATGCTTATTTTAACAGCACTTTGACTACTCTGTATGATTACCAGGACATTAAAACCCAAAGTATTTTACTGAAAGTAGTTTCATACCAGCTATCAGTTATATGATATTCCTTCAGCCTTCAGATTTCCTTTAAATTTCCTTTATGTTGTTAGGGTGTATAGGAGACTGATTAGCTTCAGAGTTTCCACCACTAGAATTCACCTGACTTCCAAGCACAAAAGTCTGCCTTATTTTTTTATTTATTTAATTGCATATTCCCATAACCAGCATCTTGTCTTGAAACTCAAAGTTCTTGGCAACTGCTTTGTTGTACATTTCATAGTAGGCAGAGCATGTAATTTTGCACGTCTGTTTATCAACTGCATGTGATATGAGGCCTTCCAGAACAGCTGCATTTTTCACTGAGACGAAACAGCCTCTCCTACTAAAGCATTAAGCATTATCACAGAATCATAGAATCACAAAACACCCTGAGTTGGAAGGGATGCACAAAGATCATCGAGTCCAACTCCTGTCCCTGCTCAGGACAACCCCAAGAGTTACACTGTCACCAAAACAGAGAGAAAAACTGAAACTCTCCAACAACGTACTTCAGTGTTAGAGAATTTAGGCATTACTTTATTCTGGCCGGGATGTTATTCTGGCCAAGATGTGCAATAGAAATTATTTCATCCACACATGCCCAGGTTGTGCAGAAAATCATTTCATCACACAGGGTTCTTTACCTGATTTTTTTACATATTTATACATACAAACCCCAAAGAAATTCTTATTCATTGTTCCAAATTACACAAATCTTAGTATTCCATCTCCTATTGGTTATTGATCCCTTCCCCTTCGATGCTAATTGGTCCTCGTTCTTTGGTTCTCTTATCAATCTTCTCCCAGACGAGGTGACCACTCCAGGGGGTAACATTTGCTAATGTTCCCTTATCTCCTGTGTATCTTCTGGCTACTCCCAATCAGTTGATTTTAAGCTTGTCAGATCTCGCCCAGGCACGGTGAACAAAGTCTTTCGAAGAGAAATTTCAATTACCCTTGCCATGGGCAAAGGCAAACAAACCCCTGACTAAAGTTACATAAAAAATTTTAAAAGTTGTGTCATTTCCAACAACAGCGTGTGTCTGATAGCATTGTCCAAACACTTCCCGAACTCTGTCAGGCTGGTGCTGTGACCACTTCTCTGGGGAGGGCATTATGGTTGACATCTAACATCATAAACTGCAAGATAACTAGGCAAGTCCGTAATACATCCGGTGAACAAGTGGCTGACAGGTCAGATTCATAGAGTTTTAGTAAATGCGGTTACACCAGGCTGGTGCTCAGTCACTGGTGGGGTTCTGCAAAGCTCAATTTTAGGGTCAGTGCTTTTCAATGTTTTTATAAATAATTTGGATGCAGAAGGCAAATGTACACAAATCAGTTTGCCAGTAACACTACATTAGGAGGAGCCATGGACTCCCTACAGGGCAGAGAAAAGCTGTACAGAGGGATCTGGAGAGCTGGGCAATCACCAACCGTTTGAAATTTAACAGGAGCTAGTGCCAGATTCTCCCCCTGGGGCAAGGTAATCCTGTTTATACATACAAATTGGGGGATGAGAGTCTGGAGGGCAGCCCTGCAGAAAGAGGAGGTGGGTGGGGGGTATTGGGCTGATGGCAAATTGAAAACTGAGTCAGCAGTGCCCTGGCAGCCAGGAGGGCCACCCATGTCCTGGGGGGCATCAGGCACAGCATCGCCAGCCGGGCAAGGGAGGGGATTGTCCCGCTCTGCTCCGCACTGGGGCGGCCTCACCTCGAGTGCTGGGGGCAGTTTTAGGTGCCACAATATAGGAAGAGCATGAAGCTATTACGGAGTGCGGTGGAAGGTTGCCAAGGTGGTGGAAGGTCTCAAGGGCAAGATTTACAAGGAGCAGCTGAGGTCACTTGGTTTAATTAGCCTGGAGAAGAGAAGGCTGAGGGGGGGATCCCATCGCAGTCTACAGCTTCCTTAATGTGGGCAGTGCAGGGGATGTGCTGATCTCCCGTCTCTGGTGAGCAGCAGTAGAACACGAGGAAATGGAACAAAGCTGCATATATGATTTAGTGTTAGGTAGTCCTGCAGGGACTTGGACTTAATGAGCTTTATGGGTTCATTCTAAATCGAGATTCTCTGTGATTCTAGGGCTCTATAAGCTTCTCACAGGTTGTTCAAATTTAAACCCTGGAAGATGAACACTTCTTTCTAAACTCAATGTCAGTTTTGAAAAACAAGGATGTGCCTTGACTCTTACCAATTTAAGCCCCCTTAAATTTGGCCTCATGTTTATCACTGTTGTAATCAGTACTGTTTCAGGAAAGACACCAGCCTGATAAACCACACTGCCGCTTTTAAACATATTTCTAAGTTTCTACCTACACACCAAAAGCTTCTTACAAAAAGTCTGAGAAAGCTGCTCCAGGTGGTAACAGCCACAAAAAAATACAAGTGACAAATCCTTTGAACTGAGAGGTGAGAGTAACACTGATTTTATCAAATAATCTCCTGTTTCTCAGCCAAAGATCTATTGTTTCTCAAAGAAGAACTCTTCAGTGCTAAGAAAGATGTTTGAACACCTTGAATAACTGTAATTTCACAACATTCAAATACTATGCATCAACTAATTTCTCTTGTGAATTTTTTCCCCACATTAAGTGTGAGGGTTACAGCAAGAGCTGGCTGATTCTTTTTTCCAGAAGAATATTTCTCGAAGGAATGAGGTTTTTTTCAGCTAAAATAATTTTTTTTCCCCTGGGAAAAAAAAAAAAATCACCTGAGGTGATTTTTTTGTGATTATCTATGGAAACTACATTTACAAACTAGTCTGTATGCTTTTTTACAAGCCCATCTGTCGACTTTGTTATCCCAAATAAATTTTGGACTTGCTGGCTTATTCAAATTAAATTATTATTTAAATTTTGAGAACTGAGTTTCTAAAAATTTTGTGAAAGCAATGGTTGAAAACCAGCAGAAGCAGCAGAAAAAGTTTACTCATACCCCTTGGCTCAGATAAGACTCTATCATGATAAAGAAAAAGAACCTCAACGACCCAGCTTTCCTTCTGTTCTGACAACGAGAGAAACTTGAGTCAGAGCTCCTGATTATCTGCGTGTGCAAATAAAGTCCACACATCCATTCATTAGATGCAATTCTTCTAAGCAGTAAAAAAAAAAATGCTGCTTTTTTTGTTTTGTGTTATGTTTTGGTTTTTTTCATTTTGGGGTTTTTTTTCATTTTATTTTAAGCTGATTTTCGTTTTTGGAAGAAAAAAGATCAAACTTTTCCCTTTTTTTAAAACTAAAGAGAAAAACATTGAAGCATAGGAAGAAAAAGACTATGGGTTCTTTCTAATGTTTTTATCCAAAAAAAGGTATTTTTTAAGTAGATAGAGAGTTTTTATTTCTAGTTTCTGTACTTGGAAATCTTAATTCTTTATTTCTTATGAACACTGAGACATATAATGAGCTTATGATTCTGCCAGTTAACAAGGGGCCTTAATACAGTCAACATAAAGACTAATTTAGTTCTCACAGGATTAATTAAGCTGATTTGAAGGAGAAGAAAATTTTGTTTTGTTTAACTTAGATTGCTAAAATTATGCTAATAATTTAAATGAGGATTCTCCTCACTCTTTAATTAGTTTATTTTCTTATGAAAGGAAAAATTTTTAAAAATTGCCGAACAGGGAAAAATGAAGTTCAGAACTACAGCCTCTTTGTCAAATGAAGAATTTACATTATGAATATATATAAATTCAGTACAGTGAAGTACCACCATTTATGTGTCATGAATTTATGCAGTAATTTTGTTTCTGTCACATCACTCTAAGTTCCATTCCTCCTGTTTCAGCAGCCTACTGATTTACTCAATTTTGAGTAAATTTGCATGGGTCAAACATTTTGCTTAAAATAAAAGCACAAAGAGAAAATACCAAATGGAGAACAAAAGGGGAGAACAAAACAAAAGCAAAGTACAGCATGGAAGAGGGAGAGATAGAGCAAAGGTTTCTACAGGTCAGACCACAAAGTCTCAAATTTGGATGAAGTGCCTGTTCTCTAGAAGGAACTTACCACTTTGGCTGTTAAGTCAGCCAAATAAACTCCACCAATCTTTTGTCCCTAATGTTGATAGAATCCTTCAATATTTGCCTTTAGCTACAAATACTGCTTGAAACAACAACATTTTGATAACTTGAAAGCTTCCAAAATGGCTGACAATCTCTCAAAGCACAATTCTAGGGAGCTATTTTTAAGAGGTTATTTATTGTTAGAGTAATCCTTCTGCATGTGTCTAGTCAAATAGGCTCAACTGTTTTGATCTCAAGTTGATCCTCCATGCCATGCCACTGCTCCTTGCAATGCCACTGTTCTTTGCTAAGTGCTCCTCCTTACCATAACCTGCCTTTTGTACTTTGGTTGCTAAGTCCTGTGGACTGCTTAGACCCACAAACCACTCACACAGAATATCAGTATATAGGAAAAAAATAAGAGAAATAAATGGTAGGTGGGAAGGGGAAGTTTCTGAGGAGATTGGAAGTTGATTTACTATTTTTTTAATTTGAGCAAAAAGACTGCAAAGCAAACAAACCCACCAGATAACATCTGCACTTGCATCTTTGCATTTGTGTAAAGTTATGGTTTAAGTTGAAACTACAAGAGGTCTCAAAGAGAGTAAGTCTCCCATTCCAAAAAACCTAAATCTGTTTCAGAGCCAGAAGTGTGTAGACACCAAGTTCACTGGTCAATTGTCACAGAATCAGATGAAACACAGCCTTGAGAACAAAAAACTTACTGAGTGATCAGATCAGCCAGTAAGTTTAATAAGCTTTGGAAGAACAACCTCCTCATTGCATTTAATTTCTTATATTCAGGGAAAGAGATTTTAGTCATTAATTGCAAATAAATAATTTTGTACCAAAGATACCTTACTGTGTCTTCAGTCTCTGACATAATTTTCCCCAAAACTTGTGAATACTTGACTATCTGACCAGCTACTTCAGTCAAAATGGATCACAGAGTGGTTAGGATTACTGTACATTTTCATTTTCTGAGCAAGAACTATTTTCTTCTTTTTCTGTTTACACTGACATGCTTTGAAATGGATTACATTCTGTGTATTTTTTCTCAAAACTTCAAGGCAAATGTTTACTCATCTTAAAAATTTAGGCATGTATCAGTTTCCAAATTCTGCCACCTAGTATACTGCAATATATTTAGAGAAACTTTTGATAAAGATAGTTACTACAGGTTTGCCCTTGCTTTAGGTCTACAGTCCCAGATTGATGACAATGTTGGGATTGATAAATGTCCCATTGACTTTGGTGGTGCAGGACTTGGTACTAGCTGAAGATGTTAGATTGGTTTAATTTTGTGAATTTAGTGTGAAATTTTGTCACATATAATTCTGAAATTCTCTTTAATCTTTGAACTACATGACAAACTGCTATAATATTCATATATTACTTATGTATCAGTAGTAGTCAGCTGTGTTTAGCTCTTTTTAGTTCTGTTCACACTGATCCTTACAGTCACATTTCATCCATGAATTAGAAGATAAAGAGAAGGAATGTATGTGCATTTGCACAGGAACATACATTGCTATCACTTTTCAGACAACAGTCATGATCTCCATTTGTTTCACAAATGGAAGAGCCCAAGAGCCTCCCCTGGCTTGGAGTGTGACTAATCAGGGAAGAATTACTAGGAATTAAGTGGGATTATGTTGGCCTATCATCTCTCTCCATCCCCCTGCAGAAAATGATCATGAAACAAAACATCCTCTCCAGAAGTCTTTAACCTTCCTTTTCTCAGATATTCCCATCTTAAAATAAAAATCTTCCAGATTACCCTACTTGATCACTATTTCTCAAGAGATGTTGTTAGTTTGAGACAGGGAGTTAGAAGAAAGAGGAGCTATGTGGTTTGAAAACCCCAAACTGATATTGATGAGTTCATGGTAATAACTTCGCTGTAATCCTGGTTCCATCTAAAGCCCAATTTTCCAGACCTTGTCTGATTAAAATTTTCTGTTCAGAGTCAAAATTTCTGTATTTCCTCTACTCTAAATGCATTTGTTCTGGAACCATTTCCAAACTGGAGTGGCCAGTGTCTAGTCCACGAAAACCTCTTCCTTGGGTCACGGTGACAGAAAGCCATCTCAGCTGTGGTCAAGATGCAAGGCTCAGTATGGCCCATGAATCAACCAACCTCAAAACAAGCCAACCAAATAAACAAACCACTGGAGGGTACAGGAATTATGCACTATCTTCAGAATCTCAGCTTCCCTGATGGTCTCCACTTAGTTCACAGTTCTCTTTCTGAGGCTCACCAATGTGTGCCAGAGAGGCAGAGTGCACATAGACAGGATTCAGCTCCTCGATTTCCATATTTTTAGCAAACATTTTTCTGCAGACTCCACTGTGGCTGTTTTCTTTCCTGGCTTTTTTGCTGTTTTTTGTTGTTGTTTTTTGGGTTTGTTTGTTTGTTTGCTTGCCTTTTTTTTTTAATATAACAAAGAGCAACAGTACACTCACTTAAAAGATCAGAATTAATTAATCAGCAATTAGGCTGACTCACTGAATAAAGCAAGCCACAGGCTTCACATAGTGTGTCCTGCATCTAATCTTGAAATGAGCTATTACGTCTTCAGATGTGTGTTGTCTCATATTTATTCCAATGTTTAATTATATGTCCTGTTCAAACAGCGGTTCCTGCATGAATTTTCCTGATGCCATCTGACAGCCATTGTATCCCATTACACCTTCACCTCCAGGACTAAAGTGGCACAGCTGCAGCTGTGAGAGTCAGTAGCATCCCCAGGAATTCACACTCTTCCTCCTCTCAGAGGTTTCTTTTGTTCATTGGACTGCACCATTCCTGCAAAGGCACTTGTTGCCGAGCGTTTCTTCCATGCTCTTGTGAAAGTGACACTGGTTTTGCTCGTATTTGCATGACTCATTCTGAAGAGTCATTAAATTTGCACACTGAAGGCATGTAGGAAGTGGAGAAATAATTGTTGTGTGGAAGTAACTCTGCCTCTGCCTAATGAGACCACTTTTCAGTTATATATGCCCCTCAAGTCTGTTGGGTGCCTGTTGCCATTATATCCACTTTTAACTTTACCTCTCAAGACTGCAATTTTTCCTACTGTTACTGTAATGGGACGCAGCCTTTACTGCTTCTGTGTGTTAAGAGGCTCTTCCACAGAGGTGTGTTGATGACTAACACTACACACTCGCTTTTCCTTGCAGCATTCTCCTCTAAATATTTCTGTACCCAGCAACTCAGAACAGTAATTTACAGGTACAACTTTGTCTGTCTTTCCTTTCCAGTTCTATTCTGCTTTTCTCCAGCACTCCATTCCAGTATTTGAGCTTTATCAATGTGGTAGTCTCACGCCTCACAAAAATCATAAACTTTTTTGATAGTGCAAAGTGGTCTCCATGGTATTTTCCAAACACTGCTGTTCCTAAACTTGTAAAAGCCACAGACACTTTGTAAATGAAAGAGATGAGAAAAATACGTAAATTGGAGATTAAAAATTAACAAACCTATTTATTTATTCAAGACACTAATAAACTTTCTGAGTTGAGGATCAGGCTTGTTTAATATGCAATTTTTACTTCTCTTTAGGATTTTCCATGTAACTAAAACATGGAACATGTGAAATAATTTTCCGGCTAACAAATGACTACTGCTACTAAGACCTTCTTATAAATGTAACCAGAAGATTAAAGAAACATTTAAACAGACTTCTCCTGAGTTTGGACAGTCCCTTACATTCTAATGACTTATCCATATTTAATGTAATGATACCTAGAATATAATAACTTTTTTAAAAAATACTCATTCATTTTGTACGAGATCATGAACATGCTGTGTATGTATGCTATTCATCAATGGGAAAACTTCACTTGGGAAGCTCAAGGCTTCCTTTCTTTTTTTTTCCCAAGTCTTTTTTTTTTTGTGTCAAGTCNGTTTCCAGGTTGTGCTGGTGCTCAAGGGAGTAAAGATCCAGTCTAACAATGAAGAATCATTAATCCTGATGATCCTCTCCTGGAAGAAGTCTGCTGGTTGTCCTCCAGCTGGGAGAATTGGTTTAAAAGCATAAGATCACACAGCAACCAAGTCACCAGGCAAGCAGTGATGCGGATCAAGTCACCCCGGCATACAGCTGGGTGCTGCTGTAGATGCCAGGTAGAATAAGGGTAGTTTGCTGATCTCAGATGTCTCTCCACAACATGTTCAGGAGGGAGCATGAGTCAGAGCAGGGGAGTCTTCAGCTTACTGGGCATCTCACCAGCAATCTGTTTGACTGCTCCCAATACTGTAAGTAAAATGCAATTGTCATTGTAAAGCTCTAGAAAGCCTACTTTAGTGATGGGAACTATGTCTGTGTCATGTTCTTGGAAAGAAAGAGTGAAAATCATACTTAAATTCATTTAATACTAAGCTGCCATCCGTTACTAATCCTGCGCCTGAAATGATTGCTAGAAGGTCCAAACAAAGGCAAGGTGTGATATGAGAATGCTGTCTAGCTCTGCCGAGGGGAAAGCACACTGTATTAGGCTCATGAGTTTCTAACAAGGAATAAGTCACTTGCAACAACACATTTTCATTCTAGTGTTTCTCCTCGGGGTCTGTATTCCCACCATACTGCTCAGGAAGTTGGCCAAACTGAAGCTGGCACCTCCCTTTCCTCTTTTACAGGCCTCATGTATGGATATTGTGGCTTCCGTCTCTTTAGTCTCCTGTCCTGACAAGGCAGTGAATGGGGTCTCCTTTTCTTCCTAATACTTCCTAGGTCATTAGGAACTTTTAGGGTTGAAGGAAACCAGAATTGTTCCAGGAAGCTAAATTCTTTTCTTTTCCTCTGCCAAAGACTAAACATTTTTTAAGGACCACTGAATCATCGTGAATACAAATAAATCACTCTTTCTCTGAAGTCTTTATGTTGAAGGATAATGGCATCCTGTCAAAACAATAGCAGATTTAAAAAAGAGACTCTTGGAGAAGGAACAGTATATCTAGGAAGAAAATTTGTGTGTTCTGCTCATGCTGTCATCATCCTGCACCTAGTAAACTAGTAGCCATTTGTGAGTCATGTACAAGGACTAAGGCACTCTATTCACATTGAAGAAATTTCTTATAATGGTCAGATTATTTAAATAAATATCTTGTCAGGGCTTGATAGAACCATACTCAAGCACAAATATCCATCCACTTAGACAAAAATTACTCAGTATGATACTTCTATTCACATATGCACAGGTATTCTTTACAAACCGCATTCTTGAATACAAGGGGTGATTATCAGAATTCCTGCTACATTTCCCGCCAATATTAATCCTTGTTCAATCTCCAGACTCTCACATTGCACTTGAAACAAACTGCTGCCATGGAAAGTCATCAACCCGAGTTTGCCTTGGTTTTCCTCCCTAAATACAGGTATAAAATAGGATAAAATAGATATAAATCTAAAGCTTCATTAAAATTTTTAAATTATGTTGATGAATAATAATAGTTGTCATTATACATTAAATCCATGGCCACATGAATCTACATGTGAGCTGAGTATGTGCATGAGTTTTCTTCCCCTTCTTTCTTTATATTTGATCTTATTTCCCTTTCTCTTCTATCATAGAATGCAAACAGTGAAATTCTCAACTTATTAAAATTTTTGGCAAAACTCCCAAGTCTGACATGGAGCCAGGATTTTACTCCATAAATCTGGATGATTGCTTTCTTGATTTTAATAGTATTACATTGTATCTTTTTTCTGTGTTGTTTTCATGCTATATACTTTTGTGAAAGCTTGTATTTGAATTAGCTAGCATGCAGTTGTACCTGTTTATAGAAAAAAAATCTGAATATTATTATGCCAGCTTTAAAATAGAAGACATGTGAGCCACAGTCGTCCTTTGTGCTCCTCTGATTGATATTCAAAAGCATCTGAAACCTCTTTTGATTTCTCACAACAATCTGAACTGTGTGTCTATTACTTTCAGCATATTTCATGCAAAATGTCCTTAGCATTTTCCACCTAAATCCTGTGCCTTACTTTCATTTATAAAGATGCTTCTTCATGTCAGGTCTTTTCAATTTCTCCACAGTCCCAGGACATGCTTTGGAGTTAGTAACAAGGTGCACTCAAACTCTTCTCATATAAAAGAATGGGCAAAGCTGTAACTAGAGATAAAGGACAGTCATCACAAAAGCATTGATAGAGTTATTCTGCTCAACAGTGTGTATGTACCACATAAAAGGCAGAACAGTAGCAGCACCTGTGAAAGAAATAGGAATATTTTAAGGTTCTAACTATTTTTAAAAGATAAAGATGTCATTGGATAAAAGAGCAGGTAATTCAGATCAGCATATACATATATGAATCTGCATCTCCTTGTGCCTCTGATGGATTTCCAGATATAATAACTATACACTAAGACTAGAATAACATTTGAGTGGAGGATTGATAGTTTGGTCCTTATACTGTGTGTTTTTTCACAACAAATCTGGCTTCAAGTGGTAAATATTGCTTCTCTTCCAGTTTATAATGGAAGCTGTATATTGGGGTTCTTTTCTTCTGTTTTCTGATGTTTGTGCAAAAACATGCAAGGATTTTATTTTTATTCTAGGCCCTTCTTTTTTTTAAACAGCTACCTGTCTTTCCAGCATAGGTATAGATACAGATCCATAGATACATATATAGATAAAATCTAATTTTATCTGTCATTCAGGACCACTGTTGTATCCATTCCTAATAAGGTCAATTATTTCAGTTACGTAAAATAAAACTTGCTGTAAAAGCTTCACCATGAAGTTCATCAATACTTTTGCTGTCAAACCATAATACCTGTAGATATTTTTGAGTGAATCATGGTGAAGGCAGTTGAGGAGTTAGACAAACAAAACCCCTTCTGAAAATTTCAGTGACAGAGAGGGTCACAAAAGTTCTCTTCAGTGACTAACAGTGGAAATCTGCTTGACAACCATCTAAAGTGGAGACCAGCCTGATTTCCCTGGAGCTACCCTTTACTACTTCATTCATGCAATTTCAGAATGGTCTAAAATACACTGCAGTAACATTTTTTTGGCAGTTTAAATCACTTGCATCGCTTTTCTGTTGTGTTACAACATTAAATTTTTTCTCTATTTTTCCAAATGTTTTTCATTGAACTGTAGAAAATCTTTCTGGGAAAAACCATTATGCTGTCCCTAGCTTTTTCTTGGAAGATGCATTTTTCTTTTGCAACCTTCTTCAGTGTTTATGTGATTCCACCACCTTCTTAATCAAGTTATTTCTGTGCTTACCTACATCCAAGTGTTTAATACTCCCCAAATAATAACTCATCTGCTGCAATCTAAGTTAATTACATCTTGCTTTCTCCCTTGTTTCTTCCACAGAGGCACTTGGCCATTTTGTCCCTGTGTGAGACCATTCAAGCAGGAATTTACATTCATATATCTACTTAAGCATTAAGACACAAACGTGTCCATCACCCTAAGCTGCACTTAGCTATGCTTGTAGCTTCTGCTAGATTTCATACCTCATTTCTCAAGTGGTGGAAATGGAATGAAGTAAAACTTTGCTTACAACATGTTTGACAAGAAAAGCAGAAGGTGGCACAGAGTGTGCAGTATGAATTTTGCAAATTAATCTTCAGATGTGGATATCCATTTTCATGGAAAGGAGAATGCATTAATAATAATGTAGGAGAGGAAGTCTGCCATACCAGTGGAGGAAAAAAAAGACAAAGTTTAGCCCTGACTAACAGAAAATTAAGTTTGCAGAATCAGTTAGGATTTCATGGACATCTTACTGTCTGACATTAGAAATTATATCAATTTTTTATCATTTTTTCTGTCAGTCCTTTTAATAAATTCAAATTTTACTGCAAAGTTAATTTCTCGATACTGATACATAAGCAACCTGCTGACATAAACATATCCTATGCAGAACAGAATCACATGGTAAGTAGTCTTATTGTTTGAGAAAAAATGTCCCTTCAGCTGTAAGAGGGACTGGGAAGTTGAGACTTTTGGGTTGTCTATACTTCTGAGTGTAACTTATTTGATAAAGCTGGGCTTTCCATCTCACTTTTGATGTCACACATCTCTCAGTGTCCCTGAAAGACTTCAAATTTTGCACATCTGTAAACAGTATTTATGCACTATTCAAAACACATAATTTCTCAAATATACCACACAGAATTATATACATTGAATAGAAAACCCGCCATATTTCAAATCGAACTTGGTCTATGTAGACACTTGAAATATAGGACAAAAGAGAAAGGAAGAGTATGTATGTGCAATGTCTGGCTGGGATGGAGCTATTTTTCTCAGAGCAGCCCTTATAGCGCTAGGCTTTGCATTTGTGGTTAGAACAGTATTGAAAACACACTGGTGTTTTGGCTACTGCTGAGCAGTGCTTGCTGAACAGCGCCAAGGTTTTCTCTCCAACAGCCTTCAACTACCACCAAAGGAGGGTAAGCTATGGGTGGGCAAGAATTTGCAAGGGACAGCAGTCTCAAACCGATAGAAGAAATACCCTGTATCATGCAAAGTTCTACTCATCAATAAAACTGGGGAAAAGGAGAAGCAGGGGGTGACATTTGTTGTTATGGTGCTGGTCTTTCGAAGCAACCCTACTATATGTTGAGACCTAGCTTCCAAGGCAATGGACAGACATCTGCCTGACAATGGGAAGTAGTGAGTAATTCCTCTTTTTTGCTCTGCTTCCATGTGCAGTTTTTGCTTTTCTGGTTGAACTGCCTTTATCTCAGACAATGAACTTTTCCATCCTAATTCCTCCTGCTGTGTTGTTGAGGAGGAGTGAGAGAGCAGCTGAGAGGGCCTCTGGCAGTCATACAATATAAAGTACAATGTATTACCACTTGATCCCATTTATCCTTTTTCTGCAGTACTTGGAAAAGACACTGTATATGTAACTCTTAATACTAATGTTGTATGAAAAAAATACTGTACCATGCTGAATACAGCACAGTGCCATTAGGACAGAGGAGCAAGAGATTTGATACATTGCTTATCACATCACCTGAACTGGTATTTATTTTCTGGGTCATTAAAGTAATAACACACCAGAAGCCGTCCTGACAGGTTTCAAGGTAGAATGGTGGTAATTCCATATAATTGAATTTATTTGCAAGTTTTTGAATCATTCACTTTTAGCACTAATTAATTTGAACAGACAAAATATAGACATGAGTTCTGCAGTAAATGAAAACCCTACTATCTTGATAAATTTCTAGTGTGGTTATAAAATCTGTTCCCAGTTGTGGTAAATAGTCAGAATTGTACAGTGTTGCTTTAAGACAGGTGAAGAATTGATGAGGCTGGTTGAGGAAAGCATGAGCTGGGCCATTTGCTTATCTTGCATCTGGTTCAAGCAGGGCTGAACAATAGAATGATATCCGGAGAGGAGACACCCTATGTTGTTTTGGTACCTTGAAGTGGCTACCTGAAAACAGAAGCTAGACAAGATTAAGAGAGTAAAAAAAGGTATTTATTTGAACATACACCTTCCACAGGTACACCTTGGGTGTCAAAAGCCTCGGAGGGGCTCCACCCAAGATGGACGCTGGGTCATGTCACGGGTTTTTCACACTTTTATAAGTTTGGTCCATTTGCATATCAGGGTTAATTCTCCAATTAAAATTTCAGTTAATGATGTAATTACCCCAAGTTTGCTCCTCCTCTCAAAGGCTTTAGTTTGCATCTTTTGGGGCCTGGGACAACAAAGTGTCCTTGAAGTGCAAACCTAGAGAGGGTTTGTTATGTCTAACCAGCATGAGAGAACAGTAGTTAACAGCCACACAAAATTTCTGACTTACACACTAGGCAGTACAGGATTTGAAAAATATAAAAGTTAAAACCTCAGGCATCAGTTTCAGTGAGGCACAGAAAAATACCCTTCCCTGTACCAGCCAATTGTCACACTCCCTTCACCAGGAAAAAAAAAGCCCTGGTTCATTAAAGAGATAACGATGAGCACAGAGACCGTCTGAAGAAGGTCAGGCAACCTTTACTGCAATCTCAGTGTGTGGAGGAGGACCAAAGTGTTTATTGGACCTCTTTTGCCAACTATAAATCCTGACTCAAAGTAACTGAGACCCTCATTAAACCCCATTAACAGATTAACTTAAGCATCCTTTGGGATGCAAATGAAGGACAACATGTGTTGTGCAATGTATGTATGACCAAAGCCACCAAACCCCACCCATAACATGCAATTGTTCCATCCCCTTGGGATGGGCCAAAATTTATAGTATAAAAGGTGGGCTTCAGGGCAGAAAAGGCTGGAGTGGGGAAAACATATCTGGAGAGGGGAAAAACCTCTGGAGGGGAAAAATATCTCTGCCTGCTCGGCATCAACTGATAGACTGTGTCTCTCCTCTTCCTCCTCTCCTGAAGGGATGCCCTTAGGTGTGCTTTACACCTCCAACTGCATTGTAGCACACCTCAGAATATTCATTTTCATATCTATACCACTATTAGAATATCTCTTATGACACTTCCTGATCTGACACACATTAACACTCTGTATTTAGTGCATTTATCACCAGCAATCCTGAACGTGCTCTTCTGTTGCTTCAATAAACCTCATTACTGTGAATCTGGATTGTGCACAGCACTTTTTGAGTGCAAGCAGACCTATAGTGCTGGACTGGTAAACTGCAGTTGTGCTTCAAATTCTTTTGAACTCGACCAAATTTACAGTGCTAAATTGGTTATAACCAGGCCACACCCAGGCCCTCTGATCTCTGAAGGCCAGCTGGAACTTAAGGGGTCTCATTTACTGCTGAATTCCCATACCTTTAACATGAGACCAGGTAATTTGGTGTGGGGGATCTTAATTTACTCTTTTTGAAATATGTGTAAGTTGATCTAAGTATAATTACAAAATTGTAATAGCACTTAGATTAGATTAGACCATGCTGGATTGATGTGCTTGGTAAGTTAAATAGTCAAGTAAAGAACTATATAAAAATTGTATACTTTTCCTTTATATTATGTTTTTCCAAGTGCAACAGTAGAAAACATCAAAATCAGGTATTTTTGTATTCAGAAATATGTATTTTCTTAGAATCTTGTCCAAAGCAACTATATTTTATATATACTTTTTTATCTTACTATGTATGACATTAAAAAGCTCTAGTGACCTCCACAATTGTCCATTATTTCCAAAATAGATGTAATTGCACCTAAGTAGAGATGACTATGTCTTGGAGCAAGTATTTGCAAATTGTGCAAATCAGTCTTCAAAATTAGGTAAAATGTTTAAGAGCTAATTGACAATTCTTTACAGATAAACAAGGCTAATCCAATCCAAGAAAAACATATGTCTCATTTTTCACCATTTTGATTCATCTCTTAGGCTTCTTACCCAGAGTGGACTGATCATAATTAGGTCAAGTTATTATATGATTTTTTGCAGCACTACATGCTGTTACAAATATTTGCTCTGGGATACAAGCATTTTTTCTTTCCTTTAAATTCACCATACTGTAATAAAAGACATATTGGTGAATGTATATTTATTCAAAATATTGACCGAAAAGATCTTTTTTTCCTTCTTCACATCATGCAGTTTTGGAGTTAAATGAACCAGACACACAGCTGCTGTCCGAAGAAGCAGTCCAACCATTTATTTTTCTTATCTCCTCCCCACCCTTCCCAGTATGCTGATCCAAATAAAAAATCACATTTTGTATTTTGTACAGATCTGTTTTTAGTGAAAAGGCAGCTCCCACTCACCACACAACTTCACTGTCACTAGATCCAACACAGGGTAATCAGTAGGAGTGCACATCAAAAAGGTAAAAAAAGGCAGGACCAGTTGGCAACAGCACTGCTTCAGCTTAATTTGAACCAGTCCTGAAGCATCTTCTGAGAATGAAAGATGTGAATAGGATATTTCCCACTCTTGTTTTTTCTCTTTCAAGCTCAGACTAATTTTTGACTGCCTAGCAAAGTGACAGCCTGTAGATTTGTCAGATTTATTGAGTTTACCGATAGACTATGGACACCCTGAGTGTAGAAGTTCTTCAATTTCACTGGTCATAAACTTTTGCTGCTGGGCAAACACTTTCCAGGCCTTTAGGCCCTTCCTGAGAAAACGGACTATGAGCTGGATCCAAACACCTCTCCAGTCTTTCTCACTGCATATTAACTGAATAATTTACTGAAACTGTAGCTGTTCTTTATTATGTTATCATCAAACAACTGCTGAATACAAAAATGGAATCAAGTAGCAGAATTGAGACCTTGTTTTTCAAATAAACCAAACTTCTCAGATCTCTCCATATTACACATAGGCTGTTCCTTACTTGCATTTTGATGATTGATTCAGGCAATTAACTCTCCGTAATTCAATAACAGTGCAAGACTACAATTATATTTTCAGTTACTTTGCTTTTAAAAAAGAGGCACAAAAAATAACTGTGAACTGACACAATTTTTTCTCATTAATACAATTATAAGAGTAGTTCTCTATTCTAGGGGTAAGAAGATTAATTTCCTGCAACACGTGAATTTGTTGGCCACATTATTCAGTTTGCAGATTGAAAATTATTAATTATTAAGGGACACATTAATATAAAACTTACATTAGTTTGAAAAGGGGGTAGGGGTTTAGGATGTCAGCCATGGAAATAGTACATCTTCTTGCTACTGGGGTAAAAATCCAATAAACGTGGCCAGAAAATTCGATCTCAATTTGATCTGGGAAACAATGATGTGGTGAGGATGTGTTTGCAGTGACTACTCTTACACAACACAAATAATGATGCTGTCTCATGCCAAAATTTACTTTTTAAAAAATGTTTGCAAGATGAAGCTTTGATCTGCTGCTAACCAAAGGGATTGGATACTATTGTTAACTCATAAAGTATTCTATTTACTACACAGTATAGATTACAAACGATATGTTAATGAAGGTAAGTTTAGGAGATAGAGGTGTGTTTGAAGATTTTGTTTTTAAAGCTGTTACCAAAGATGTGATCTCTCATCTATAATTTAGAATCATAGAATCATTTAGGTCGGAAAAGATCTTTAAGATCATTGAGTTCAACCACCAATGTGACACTTAACAAGTCCACCACAAAACCATCTCCTTAACTGCCACATCTACATGTCTTTTAAATACTTCCAGAGAGTGTGACTCAACCATTTTCCTGGGCAGCCTGTACCAATGCTTGATAACTCCTTCAACAAAGAAATTTTTCCTAATATCTAGTCTAAATATCCCCTGGCACAACTTGAGGCCATTTGCTCCTGTTTTGTTACTTGTTACCTGGCAGAAGAGACCAACCACCACCTAATTACAACCTCCTTTCAGAGAGTGAAAAGATCTTGAGCATCCTTTCCTCCAGCGTAAACACCCCCAGCTTCCTCAGCTGCTCCTCAGAGGACTTGTGCTCCAGACCCTTCCCCAGCTCTGTTGCCCTTCTCTGCTCACTTTCCAGCACCTCAGTGTTTTTCCTGGATTGAGGGGCCCAGAACGGAACACAAGAATGAAGGTGTGGCCTCACCAGTGCTGAGTTCAGGGGGCCATCACTGCCCTGGTCCTGCTGGCCACACTATTGCTGATACAGGCCAGGATACCACTGGCCTTCTTGGACACGTGGGCACAGCTGGATCCTGTTCAGCCACTGTTGACCAGCACCCCCACGTCCTTTTCCACTGGGCAGCTTTCCAGCCACTCTGCCCCCAGCCAGTAGCACTGCCTGGAGTTGTTGTGACCCAAGGACAAGGACCCATCACTTCACCTTGTTGAACCTCACACCGCTGGCCTCAGCCCATCAAATCCAGCCTGCCCAGAACCCTCTGCAGAGCCTTTCTGCCCTCCAGCAGATCAACATTCCCACCCAACTTAGTGTTGTCTGCAAACTGACTGAGGGGTGACCCTTTGGTTCAGATCATCAATAAAAATGTTAAACACAACTGACTCCAGTTCACAGTGGCAACACTGCTTGTGACTGGACACCAAATACAATGGATATAACTCCATTCACCACTCAGGCCATCCAACCAGTTTTCTACCTAGCAAAAAGCATGTCCATCCAATCCATGAACAGGACGTTTCTACAGGAGAATGCTCTGAGAAACAGTGTCAAAGGTTTTTCTAAAGCCCAAGAAGACAACATCCACAGACTTTCCCTCATCCACTAAGCAGGTCCTCTTGTCATAGAACAACATCAGCTTAACCATTTACTTTGTTCTTCCTAAGTCAAAGTTCTCTCCTGCTATAACTCTGACTTCTAGAATGCATAAACTACCTACTAAGTCACCTGAGCTTATTACACAGGTCTTAGTGTATTAGTTATGTACATGCATTTATACATAGATAAATTACATAGCTTTGATAAAAATATTATATACTAGTAAATGTATCTGTTCGTGCTAGATAATATATCTATTTCCAATGTGCTGAGAAGTTCAGCAAAGCTTTATATTGTATAGCCATGGTTTGTCTTTTCTAGGCTAACTGGAAGAGGACCAGAAGACACTGGGAGAGTATCAGAGAAATAAGCTAAGATTTTCTGAAAGCAGGAGTCAGAAGACAGCTTAAAAGCAAAAAAGAAAAAAAAATTGTTTGCCTTACACAGATTGNTTTACTTTTTAAAAAATGTTTGCAAGATGAAGCTTTGATCTGCTGCTAACCAAAGGGATTGGATACTATTGTTAACTCATAAAGTATTCTATTTACTACACAGTATAGATTACAAACGATATGTTAATGAAGGTAAGTTTAGGAGATAGAGGTGTGTTTGAAGATTTTGTTTTTAAAGCTGTTACCAAAGATGTGATCTCTCATCTATAATTTAGAATCATAGAATCATTTAGGTCGGAAAAGATCTTTAAGATCATTGAGTTCAACCACCAATGTGACACTTAACAAGTCCACCACAAAACCATCTCCTTAACTGCCACATCTACATGTCTTTTAAATACTTCCAGAGAGTGTGACTCAACCATTTTCCTGGGCAGCCTGTACCAATGCTTGATAACTCCTTCAACAAAGAAATTTTTCCTAATATCTAGTCTAAATATCCCCTGGCACAACTTGAGGCCATTTGCTCCTGTTTTGTTACTTGTTACCTGGCAGAAGAGACCAACCACCACCTAATTACAACCTCCTTTCAGAGAGTGAAAAGATCTTGAGCATCCTTTCCTCCAGCGTAAACACCCCCAGCTTCCTCAGCTGCTCCTCAGAGGACTTGTGCTCCAGACCCTTCCCCAGCTCTGTTGCCCTTCTCTGCTCACTTTCCAGCACCTCAGTGTTTTTCCTGGATTGAGGGGCCCAGAACGGAACACAAGAATGAAGGTGTGGCCTCACCAGTGCTGAGTTCAGGGGGCCATCACTGCCCTGGTCCTGCTGGCCACACTATTGCTGATACAGGCCAGGATACCACTGGCCTTCTTGGACACGTGGGCACAGCTGGATCCTGTTCAGCCACTGTTGACCAGCACCCCCACGTCCTTTTCCACTGGGCAGCTTTCCAGCCACTCTGCCCCCAGCCAGTAGCACTGCCTGGAGTTGTTGTGACCCAAGGACAAGGACCCATCACTTCACCTTGTTGAACCTCACACCGCTGGCCTCAGCCCATCAAATCCAGCCTGCCCAGAACCCTCTGCAGAGCCTTTCTGCCCTCCAGCAGATCAACATTCCCAACCAACTTAGTGTTGTCTGCAAACTGACTGAGGGGTGACCCTTTGGTTCAGATCATCAATAAAAATGTTAAACACAACTGACTCCAGTTCACAGTGGCAACACTGCTTGTGACTGGACACCAAATACAATGGATATAACTCCATTCACCACTCAGGCCATCCAACCAGTTTTCTACCTAGCAAAAAGCATGTCCATCCAATCCATGAACAGGACGTTTCTACAGGAGAATGCTCTGAGAAACAGTGTCAAAGGTTTTTCTAAAGCCCAAGCAGACAACATCCACAGACTTTCCCTCATCCACTAAGCAGGTCCTCTTGTCATAGAACAACATCAGCTTAACCATTTACTTTGTTCTTCCTAAGTCAAAGTTCTCTCCTGCTATAACTCTGACTTCTAGAATGCATAAACTACCTACTAAGTCACCTGAGCTTATTACACAGGTCTTAGTGTATTAGTTATGTACATGCATTTATACATAGATAAATTACATAGCTTTGATAAAAATATTATATACTAGTAAATGTATCTGTTCGTGCTAGATAATATATCTATTTCCAATGTGCTGAGAAGTTCAGCAAAGCTTTATATTGTATAGCCATGGTTTGTCTTTTCTAGGCTAACTGGAAGAGGACCAGAAGACACTGGGAGAGTATCAGAGAAATAAGCTAAGATTTTCTGAAAGCAGGAGTCAGAAGACAGCTTAAAAGCAAAAAAGAAAAAAAAATTGTTTGCCTTACACAGATTGTTAAACTTGCTGTTAATAATGTCCACTTACATATTAAAGTTTAGGTAATTGTATGTTGTCAGGATTTGCGGGGGACTGGGATGACCGAGAGATGTCACGGAGATGGTTTATTGCTGAATCAGTCTCATTTTATTGAAGGGTGAGACAGGAGAGATGCTGTGAACTACATCTCTCATATCAGAAGCAGCAGCAGTTACAGTAGCAATAGCTAAAGCAGCAGCAGCGGCGGCAGCTGCAGCAAGCGTAAATGCCAATGCCGAAGTAGCCTAGCCCCGCTGACAAGCCAGCCAGCCCCAACTTATCTGCTACAAGGCCCTATATACTTTCTTAAGCCAATAAGCAAATGCCACAAAGCTCACTACCACATTTGTACCAATCATCATTGTACATGGTCTACCGCAATGCGTATTTTCTTATCCAATCATCGTATTGCTATTAAGGCCCTTTATGCAGGCTTATATTGCTATATCTTAACTTTCTAAGAAACTCTATTATAAAGTTTATTGCTAAACTCAAGATTGTTTACTCTTACTTATCACTATTCTTTTACTTAAAACATGTTTTTACTTACTAAAAATATATTTCTACCTTTATAAAGCATACTTCTTTTAAAACTACAAAACTGCGTTATTGCTTTAAATTGCAAAAGCTCATTGTTCTAACTCAGGCAGCCTTCACCAAGGTCTCACATCGAAACATGTATCCATTTCTATCTGTTCAAGCACAATGCTGTTAATGTTCTCTGTTAGTGCCTGCAAGTTCTCTGTAACTTCATTTCCCACAGTATGTAAATAATATGCAGATAAAAGGTAGTGGGATGATGTTTCTCTTTCACTAAACTCTGTTCTTCAGAGGTATTCATCTGCAAATTCCCCAAGTTTTCTCTAGAATTTATTCTTGTAATTTAAGTATACTCAGTGAAGTTACCTCCTCCAATAGGCTGACTCATTGTCACAGAACATAGAATAATTCAGACTGGAAGAGATTCCAAGGTAAGTTCCCAACCTTAACAGCACAATTTTCAGTATTGAATTTACATATTTATTTTACATTGTATGCAGTAAGAGACTGTCTGTTGCTGTTATATGTGACTTTCTTACGCTTTCTTGGTAGTTAATGAACCTTTATTTACATACTGTTCCTCAGAAGTCCTGAAAAAAAAATTGTTTCTGGTAAAATCTTGTTTACGTAGAGTAGCTTTCTTAAACTGCAGTAGGTCTCATCCTATGTCCAAGAATCAGTAAGAAATTGTTAAAAAATTTTGTAAGTTAGCTTAAGATATTATAAAGAAAGCAATGTTAATTTTTAATTTTATTTCTGATGCACAAAAATATGATATTTGTAATGTGACTCTCTTACTGGTAAATGAACAATCAGCATATTTCATGGTATCTCACAATTAGGTTAATGGCAGTGAACCCACCTTTGATTATCAGGTAATATGAATTTGAATTGAACAGAGACAAGAGTTTTGAATTTTTTCACCTGAAATCACTTCAAGAATGATTTAAACCAGCCCATTGTCCACACTTTCTTAAAACAAACCTTGAATTAATATTTGTCAAATGACTTCAGTTTCTTATGCTATGGACAAATCCACATATTGCAAGTCACAATGCATTTCTTTTTTATTTTCCTACCAGTAATCTGGTAATAGCAAGAAAAGAAAACAACAAACAAATAAACAAAGCTACAACATCCCCTTCCCCCCCAACCTGGAATTCAATCAGAAATAATGATCGCCATAGAGTGCATCCATTCACAAATCATCTTACCCACTTGGCTACAGAAGAGTCAAAGGAAAATTATTTTTGCCTCAGATTTTCAAAATGGGCTGCTGGTTGGAGAAGGAAACACGTGATATTAATTGAGTGACTTCTTCAGGTATTCCTGGAGCTTATTCACTACAGATGCAAATTAGATTGGCACATGCTTCAATAGAATTTTCCTGACTGAAACACAGTGAACAGCCACATTAAGTCCATTCATGTATTTCCTACACGTCCCGAGGGACAATACCAAATGAGACCCTAAGACTTGCTAAAAAAATTTCATGTGGAACAAATCATATGCCACTCACCAAGTTTAGCATTCAGTCAGAAGAATATAAAGATGGATTCACAGTCAAAGTGGTCTCTTATAGATGGGTTTTATTCATGATTCCCAGAACCTGACAACCTTCTCCACAGTCTGAACTCATCTGGATTACAGGTGGAGATTAATCTCAGAGCCAAGCTAATCAGTTTTTTTCCTCTGTAAGCTAAAAGAGTTCACGCAAGGAACTGGCAAGATGCAGAATAATTTTCATCCCTCTTTGCCATAGTCATATATACGAAAGATGAATAGGAGTGCTAAATATCTTAAAACGCTGCATGCATTGTAAGAACAACTTGTAGTAGTACTTAATACCCTTTAAATATTACCCTCCTAAAATACCATCAAATCAGCTGATTAAGAAATTCAGGTCTTCTGATGCTGTTGGTTTTGTTAATATATGCAGCTTCATGCATCTTGGAAAACTGAAATCTGACTTCCCTGCTTTGCTTCCTCAGGCTCTCTCATTGCTGTAAAACAGCACTGTAAAAGAATATAAAAGCAAAGGGAAATGACAAAAACTTTCATATATGAAAGTGCTTTGTCTTAAAGCCTTTATAGGAGATTGAGTTTGGACAAACCATTGCTATTTTATCTGTCCTTGCCTTGGGCTGTTTAAAGTCTGTGGATATCCTTTGCATGCTCTCTGCCTGGGGTAGATTTTTATCCACAGAATCTGTTTAAGATAGTAGAATCTGGGATATTTTGTGTTCTGCCATTTTTTGGGGAAATCACCCAAATAAATACATGAGATTGTTGATTTCCACAGTGTTAAGGGTTGTATGAGGTGAACAACTGGTTTTCAACGTTGCAGCTGTGACAATTTAGTATTATTTTGTTTCATGCAAAGGGAATATGATTCTCTGTTTTTTTCTGTAACAAATGTCTATGTGAAACAGCAACAAAACTTCAGCCGTTTCCAATCAGACAGGACTGACTTCTTTCTTGACCCAAATTTTCCAGACACATAAAACTACTGTTTTTCTCTATTGCTGCAAGTAACAAATATTTAAGGTGTTAATTTCAAATCCTTAAAAAATAATGCCTGCATTATGAGTCATGGAAGAATGTCTCTCACTGTAAACAAGAAAAAACCCTTTTTCATTGAAGATATGATTTACCTCTTACAGAATGACTGCTCAAACTCCCTGTCTGAGACCTAGCTAATATTACGGAAAAACAGAAAGAGGCATTAGTTAATGTGGGTGGGGGGAATCAGCACCTGATATTGCTTTCAGGAAAAATGTCAGAAATCAACAAGTTCCTTGGAGCAAGCAGATAGTATTGGTTCACAAAAAATTACAGCCTGCAAATGCTATACCATGAATAGTCCTGGTGATACTGGACTATAGACATAAAATGTTTTCAGTCGTGAGCTATTTTGGGTAGCTGGGTTGAAATGGCTGGCAGAGTAGAAGTGCAACAGAAAGATGTATCTTTGTGTTTCAAAACTCATACCACGCTGAGGCAAGTTCTCCATTTCTCAGGCAACAATAGGTTTGCAAGGCAGGAATGTGTTCCTCCACTGTTATTTGTGAAGCCATACTGTCTGAAAAAATGTAAATATTCACCTAGTGAGATTAAACAAATAAAAGAGTATCTCTGGTGAAAAAGTATCTGTCTCCCAAATTAGGAAAGTCATGCTATATACTCCTGATATACTAGGAACTTACCTTCCTGTCTCTTTTTCTTATCTTCAACATCTCTCAGCTCTATTTTAACAGCCATGTGTAAAACATTAATATGTATCTTCTTTTGAAATGCATAGAAGCTTACATTCTTAGTGCCACTTTTTAAACTATGGTATCACTTAAATGTATTTATCATATGTGTCAATCCATTTGTGACTCACTGGAAAACTGAAAATTCCTGTAGACCCTCTTGAAATTAAGTGTAAAGATCTCCATCATTTTCTTTACTGTTCATCTCATAACACCATGAGTTTCCTGTCTTCCTCTTTCTTCTAACACCATCATAGCTATTTTGTAATATTAAGTGAATTCAAAACAATTTTTCTTGCAGTATCACAAACTTGTTTTCTCCAACACACAACTATTTAAGAGTGTGATCTTAATTTAACAATCTTAGCTATGTTAGATATTTTAATACTGTTAATACTCTGGTTGTATAAACAAAAAGGGGAAGGGCACAAGCTTTCAGACTCTTTGCTTTATAAGAGTTTTCAAATTTGGTGATGGGTAGACTGGATGACTATGGCACCCACTTTTTGCACCTGATGAGTAAATTCCCTTTTTTAAAGTTATCATAAATCTCCTAAAACATTTTATATTGGATGGTTCTTGTTTTTATATTGATCTTTTATATAATAGTACTGCACACAGAATAGCTCTTCTTTTACTTCCCCTTTTGAACTACTTTCAGTAGTAGTCTGGTTCTCAAAATGGCAAACTCATGTGAATAACCATTTATTCATGGAAATGGGTTTGCTAATTACTATATTTCCAAAGGTGATGCTTTATGCTCCTCAATTTACCTTTTTTATACAGAAAATGATATGATTATTCAATGTAAACATAAACATGAATAATTTCTATGTATTACCACGTAGCCTAATTTCCTCACAACACAATCAAAATTACAAGAAACAGCAAACAGACAGGACGGACTGTAGAGCAAAACAGTAGAGCCATAGTAGTTTTTAATCGATCAACAACATTTTGTTTTAATGAAGCCCTTGGTTTCATTGTTTCCACATGCCCCTCACCCCTGGCCTCTTTTTCCCCTCATTCCCTCATTCTATTTAACCAGCAATACAAACAGCTACCATGTAACATGTGCCATGTCCCACCACCAGGTAAAAAAGGGTAAGTCTTAACACCGCGAATCAACATCAAGGTAACGTAGACACAAAATTTAGTCATAAAAGACTTTACAAAAAAAGCCAAGGAAGTTTTATCTGGTTTGCTCTCCAGTAAAAACCCCTAAACTGTACTATCTCTAAACTAAGAGTGTCAATTTGGTAATTTGAAAACCAAACTTTAAAATGTCCAACAATATGGTGAAGATTATGTCCTTCGCTGGCTTTGTTTTTAATAAGAGAGAGGAAAGGAGGGAAAGCCACAGCTCTCCATCAGGAACTATTAAGGACACGGTAGGTTACCACTCCTAATAAATAATACAGATTCATGAAATTGGTTCTCTGTACATGGAACATGAGAAGGCAGCCAAGAGGTGGCTATACAATCTTTTGGTCCTGCCCTCAGGCTGCCAGACATTGCATAGACAAAATCAGGAATTCTGAATGTCAAGGTATGGAAGAATAAAGTGACAGCTATATCTCCAAAGTGGTTATTTTTTTCTTAAAGATCCCTGGAGCATAAACTCTATCCACCCCCAGATTCATAAGAGTAGGAGTACTTTCTAGGCAAGCCACTTGAAAAGACTGGAAAGGCATTGTGCGTGGCCATCATAAATCTATTCTCAGTGTTTAAACACACGACAGATGCACTTTGTAGACAATTCTACAGTCCTCATGCACTAGCCATCCAGACTTCAGGAGGCAGGAAAATGTATCTGGCTTCCTCCTGCTTGACGACACATATTTTGCACGGCAAAACAATCCAGGGCGCACAGAAGGATACTCTTAGGTCTCATTCAGCTGGTATGTAATCTGGACCCAGTGAAAAGTTTTTAAGGTTTCCCCATCTGGATGTACTCAGTGCTCTTCAAATCTATCCAGTCAAGTCTCACGATACCCTTCTCCAGTATTAGTCATACCGGTTAATTTGGTGCTCGAAAGCTCTTTATCCATAAATCAACCCTGTGTGTCTGTATGTGAAAAGGGTTTATTTTCAAGCTGATACTCTAGAGACATTCCAATCCAGTCTTACTGCCAGCATAAATCCTTCTTTTTGGTAAGGCAATAGGTATATCATATTATACTGAGTGTAATAAAGTAGTCTTTAAATCAGACAAAAGGTCTCAATTCCATCCTTTAAATATAGTTTCATCCCTTTCTTCCATCCCATGTTCACTACTGAGTCATATTAATTAAACAATTAAAAATATTGAACACTATACAAATACAGAACTGTCAATTTACCAGTGATTTTCTGCCCTTTTTGATTTAGAGATGTGTAGCCAATCCACATTTCTTTCACTGAATCTTTAGCAATATAGAAGCACCTTAAAAAAATTTAAACCTTTCTGCACTGATGGCAACAGGCACATAATGAAAATCTGAAATTATTCAGACCTGCATGAGAATTGTCTGACTTTGTGCATTTACCAAAACCTGTTTATCACAGGATTATGATGATTTTGAAGTTAAGGATTTGGGGACAATATAATTCCTTATATTCTGTAAGTGTTAATAACAGGTTCTGGATGAAATTCACAAATAATTACAAACTCTAATTTAGATGTTGTGTCTCCAATAAGCTTGTGCAGAGACTTCGAAATTATATGCTACCAGTAACAAAATAATTACTAAACATATGCAGATCTACTGCATTAGCACTGTATCTTTAAAAATGCCTGTATAATTAATTGCATTGCTTCTAGTTTTCCTCTGTATCTCATGGTCCTTGATCAGTTGATGTGAACCCAAGCCCTTGGTTTCACACAGCTCAGAGCAGAAGGATGAAACTTGTTCCCATAATTGTAATTAAAGAGTGGGTATAGAAGGGAAGACATCTTTTCTCTTCAACTAATGTGGTTGCCTATAGTTGAATGCCTATTCCTGCTTGCTCCTAGAGTCTACTGGTGTGAACGCTTTCCTAGAAAGACACAGAAGAAAAGAACAGCTGTCTACAGAGCAAAAGTTACATCTTACTTGAATTTATGGGAGACACCAGTTTAATGATCTGAAATATTTCTGAACAATATTTGTTTTCCTGTCTTTTTATACCTTTTTTTTTTTTTTTTAATATTAGTACTGTTTTGACTTTACTAGAAAATTGTGGGGTGACATTTCCCTGATATTTCTTATTCATAGGAAAATAATGTTTCTGTTGCAAGCATTTATGTGAGCAGTTTTCCAAAGCTGTTTATGAAAGCTCAGAATTGCCTCCATAGAGAAGGATGCTCTGCCCTGAAGCAGGTTGAGGACATTAAATAACTAGAATTTTATTAACAGGATAGTAGAGAAATTCTTAACATGTTCATAGAGAAAATTACGTGGGAGGGAACATCTGAAGTACTCAAAGCAGAGCTAACTTCAGACTTAGACAGGGTTGCTCAGGGACTTGTCCAGTTTTGAAAATCTCTGAAGATGGAAATTTCACAGTTTCTGGGCAGCTCATTCCAGGGTCTGATCCCTTTACCAGAAACAAGCTGTTGTTTACATTGAGTCAGAATTTTCACTGCTGTAATTTATGACTGCTGTCTCTTGTCCTTTTGCTGTGTACCTCTGAGAAGTGTATGGGTGGTTAAAACTACAGCACACCAAATCACCTTGAAGAAACTGCTTACAACAAGTTTAGATATCACATAATTAAAACAAAGCACATACAGATGGCAAAAAAGACCCCACATGTGAAGGAAAACAACAGTTTCCCTGTAAATCATATTGAATTTACCTCATCTGCCAAAAGTGACTCTCCATTATATAACTGTTCCCCCATTTTTCCATTTCCATTTTGAAGAGCCAAAGCAAATTTTCAAGAAGGTGGTTATACTGCAATAGGCATACACTAGCATAAATAACCTGACAACTCATCACAGGCCTCATCTGAGTAAATAAGTATCTTGGAGATATATTATGGGATCTGCCTCTGTCTCTGGTGAAATGAGAGACTTTAACCTCAACATCCCTTTTGTGCTCATTCAACACCCCCATTTTACACAACAACACTGATGGTTAGACAAGTTTAATTAATTATCATGCTAGAACATGCATTTATGTTTCAACTACACTTTCACTGCAATTCAGACTTAATGGAGGAGCCTTAAGGGAGCTGTGTTCCAGTCAAGTGAAGTAACAGACACTCTCATAAGAGGCCTCAGTTTATTTATTTGCAGTCTCATTTCCTCTTATATTCTTTCCTTTTCTCAACATTCCCTTTCATACACAGATCTCTATATTTGAAGTAATATTGCAACCCTGGCAGCAAAGCTCAAGATGAGACCTTATAAGAAGAAAAGGTTTATTTATTTTACAATAAAATCAATTTCACCCACACTGTCATATCCACACACTCAAAAGCGCACTCAAGAAGTGTGTGTCCAAGAGTTGTGTCATCCATCAAGCATCAGGTCACTTAGTGTGCTGCCAGGTGTCTTTACAGGATTCAGATGCAAAGGGCAAGGTACGTAGACTATCAAGCCTCCTTTGTCACAAAAGCCACTATATTCCTCATGATCTGTTTATCCACTGGTTCCAACTACATTTAGCATCTGTGTGTCTACTTTTAAATTCTTTTATCTATTTTGCCAGTTACTCTTTAAGCTCTCTTTAGCAACTTCAAGTGGAACTGAAAATTTCTATTCTCTGTATTGTCTGTGTTGTCTGTCAGTGAGCAAGAAGACAGAGGTAGCAATAGCTTCAGCCCCACTACTGACACACATGTAGCTGCAATCTAAAACCCCAGCTGGCATTCCCGCCTCTCAAATAGGATGCATGTTGATGCTGCTATTGGATAATCCATGTTACTTGTTTCCTCTGATTCTTAAGTTGTCTGCAGAAGTAAGAAAGATTTATTTCCTACCTACCTGATTAAAAATTGTATCCTTGGATTCTCTGGAACCACAGGTAAAAAAACTTCAAGGATCACCTTCCTCTATGCTGCTACAATACATAAAAACCAGGTCTTAAACCTCAAGATATTCAGATACTATCCTGTTGCAAAGATTGATGGTTTCTGCAAGCAATTAAGATTTCATGGAATGGTAAGCTTTTTTGGGGGTTAACTCTAAACATCTCCTAACAGCAAGAGTTTATAAATTATTTTTCTTTCTTAATGAATGCAAATCCATTCCAGATCAAAAATAGGAAAAGTTTACCTCAGTATTTTTCAAACAATTTTCTTTCTGCAACATTTTTGGGAAGTGGTAGAGTCACTGTCACTAGATGTATTTAGAAGACATGTAGGTGTGACACAGAAAGACATAGCTAATGGTGGACTTGGCTGTGCTACGCTAGTGGCTAGACTTGATGAGCTTAATGGTCTTTTCCAACCAAAACAATTCTATGATACTATGTCAAAATCCAGTGTTTTTATTAAATCCAGTCAGAGACTTTTAGTTCCCTTGTATGAATGTTTGCTCCCAAGTTTGGTTTAGAAGGTATTTTTTTAATCTCTCCAGAACAAAAATATTATGGCACAAAGGACAGTTATTTTGTGAAAATACTACTACTATTAAATGGATGTCTCCATCTTTTATCAACTGGTTCAGTGCTGATGAGAAGTGTTTGTTCAGCACAACACTACATTGCTTCCATGAAGACACGTGATGGATGCAATGGAGTGGATCACATTCTGCTAAGCACATATATAGAATTATTATATTTTGATGGTTCTGTGGTGGGAGGTACCTATTGAAATAGTTGTGAAGTTCTGCAGGTAAGTCTTCTATCCATTGTTCTGGTGCAATTTGATTCCATTTGCTATATGGTCTCTAGGAAGCCTGACCCCAATGAATCTCACAGGGCTGTATGGAAATAAAGTTCCAGGTTTAAATATATTTTATGAATTCTTATGGAATTTTCAAAGCAGAGTAGTATAAAATAACTGTATGAACTGTCACTTCACATTGTACTAATTCTATGTAGGTTTTCTTAATTTTTTCTCACCATGCTGAGCCTCTCAAACTACTCTCTCCTTGTGTTGCTCTTATTTTGTTATTTTCTTTTCAGGTTCTGTAGCAAGTACAGCTGAGTAGAAAGTAATGGAGGCTTTTATGCAAGCATATGTTTTAGATGGTTTTGTGAAGGTGGATGTGTTATGTCTGAGTTTAAGTGCACCTAGTAGTCCACAGGTTGTTATTTCTTTTCATGTTCATCATCCTACTCAAAGCTTACTGGATAAGCATCACTATAAAAAAAAGACTAGTTTATATCCCCAGACCATCACAGCTGAGACCACTAAAATATTCATCCTACCAAGTTTTGTACAGACTCCATCTTCAGTATCAGTACAGAACAGAGTGAAGCTTACTTTTCTTTTTTTACAATCTATGTATAAGAATTAGCAAACACATCCAAACTGGAAGTGACATGACTGTAATTAAAGCAAAAAAAAAACCAGTAATGAAGATGTTACACATAAAATGTGAATGAACAAATGAAAATAATAAATACAAAGTACAAGTTATGTAAATACTACAAAAAATTGAAACAGAATGAGATATTATGCTCATAATGCAAATTGAAAATATCTTTTAAGATTTCCTAATTAATCCAACACTACTGGGAGGAAAATCACACAAGATTATCTACATTCTATCTTGTACAGAAATATATTTGCCTTTCCTAAAAATATATCAGTGTTTCATAATTTTTCCTCTCCTTTCAGTACTAAACCTTTGAAATAACAGTCTTCCTATCTTCTTTGGAAGCTATTAATAAGTTGGGGTGACGTGCCTTTTTTTTCCCAAGATTTGTCACAGGGGTTTTCTTTCTTTTTCTTCCTGCTGTGTACTGTTTTAATATTACTGTTGGGTTCCCCTGGAAATCTTCAAAGAACGTTACACAGAGACCACATGTATCTCAAGTGCTTCTGTACCTCCTTTAAAACAAAAATTATCAGAATGGAAATGATTGTCATATATTTGCAAAATAAGTTTTTCATCACACTTCTCATGTTTTGAAGTCCATATAATGGAAATGATGAAGAAAAGGTGTATTTTGGACTAGGTATCTTCCTTTTCTGTCACAGAGATTTATTTCTTCTACCTATGTGGAAATAATAAAGAGGAAAAAATGCTATACTTTGTCCCGCAAAAGGTTGACAACTGCTTGTTTTGTATGTATGTGTGTGAAAGTGAGGAGGGAAGATACAAGAGTGGGAGGAGAAGGGTTTAAATTTCTGTAATAGTAGTATGATCCATTTGACAATCTCTCTTCCTGTGACTAAAGTAATTCTGTGAAGCATGGTGTCATCTTACATGACAGAAATATTTATCTGTTCTAAAAGAATGTTGGGTTAATATCTGTGATTCTTCTCTCCAAGCACATTTATTAGACTCTTTCCCCTTCCGTAGTTTATCATTCCTTGACACTTGGTAATGGATCATTCACTTATAAAATGACACCAGTAAAAATGAAGGCTTTTGTTAACAGTAAGAAAAATGCAATCATGAATTGAGACTGGGCTATAAGAAAAATAATTAATTTTGCTACAAAAGCTTCCCTATCAAACTTCTAAAACTTCAGTTAGTTTTTGGATTTTGCTTCAAACTGAAGTTCTGGTTTAGTTTATTTTAAACATTTCTTTTTATTATTACTTTTTATATGTGTTTCAATTCTAAGCAGATTCATTGCAAGCCAGTTCTAGAAATTAAACACATTGATCAGAAGTCACTCTCTTCTCTATTAGCACAGGATAGAAACCTCTGATAGATGTTGAGCTTCAGTTCTGTAGTAGCTGGAGAATCTCTTTAAGCTGAGCTTTATTCACCATGTTCTGATATACGCATAGATTAATTTTAAAAAAGACAAGTTTTAATATAAATCACCAATATTTGAGCCTTATTGCTGTTTTACTTAAATTGTTAGAAGACGTGTATTTGGTTCCTGTACACATGATACTACACAAATATCGCAACTATGTCATTCACTAAACACACTAGGAGGCCTCTGTTTCCCTTAATTTTAAATAACATCTCTATCAGCTTTACAACTACTTGCTCGGAACAGACAAATTTACCACAGAATCAAATAAAGTTACCCTTTAATACAGCAATTAAGTCCCCTTAGTCCCTTAAAGAAAATTAAAACAACAGGCTGACTGATCCCAGTACTTAAGGACGTGGATTGAAAATCAGGCTCAGAGGCAAGATGCCATTTCCCTTTCAAATTCACATCAAACAAAGGTTTTCCCACTTGGATTCCAAGAGTTCTAGATTCTACCATCAAGCCAATAGTCAATTTGTTTCTTTAGAACTTAAGGCTGATTCTTCTTAGGCTAGGAGGATGTTGGAAAAGAAAATGTTTCTGCAGCTGGAGGGAACCTTGTTCCTACCCAAAGCATCCCAACAGCATCCAAAGTTTGTGGGAGATTTCAGCCATTCTGTTCCCAGAGAAACTAGGCAGCATTTAGAGAATTACAAAATTCTAAGAAGTTTTTGTAAAATACTTTGTAAAAAATCAGGATACTAATAACTCAATTAAGCTGCTTTTTGAGTTCACAATATGATGGCCTCAAATTGAACTCTTCATGCCTCTTAAGGTACAGGGAGCCAAATGAAGAGTGTTTTATGGGTCCCAGAAATTAAAGTTTCTTTGTCTTATATTGTAACAAAAAAAGTCACATTATGTCATGTTATACTTGCCAAGCTCCAGTGGAAGGCTTTCCAGCCTAATGGAACCAGAAAGCTAGGAGCACAAACAACAGTTCTCCAAGGCCATCACGATTGTGTAAAGAACTTGCAACCTGTGCTTTTTTTAGCAGGGATTTTTGAAATGTCCCCCCACCTTTTTTGTTTCCCTGGTTCATAGATGACAAGAAGGAGACAATTTTAAAGGAATCCTTCTGAAGGAACTACTCCTCCTGCATTTGAAGAAATAGTGCTGTGTCTCTTCCAAAAGGAAGAAAAATTTAGTACAAAATATAGTATTTGGTTTTGCTTTTGTCAGCATCTGAGGGCCTATATTGGTCACAAACACTTTGCCTAGTCACATGAAATGCTAATTAGTTGTCAGGTAGCTGCACAATCTTGGGCTTCTCTATACAGACATGACCACCTACACTTCCTCAGAAAACCTGAATGGACATGAGAGCTCCAAGCTTGTGCCAAGGAATCCACAGATTCACAGCCTGGCTGAAGCAGAAGGTCAGATCCAAAGCTGCAAGGGTTACACAGTTCAATTTCCACTCCCCTGTCTAGAGTCAGGCAGGAGCTCTTAGCAGTTCAGAAGGAAGAACAAATGGCCTTAATGGGCAGTCAATTTCAAGTGCTTCTAAATCAAGTGATCTCCCATTCCTCAGGGATCATCACACCTCAGATGCTGGAGGAAGGAATGGGCTGATAGCACTGACTATCCTTTTCTACTAGGGTTTTCCAAGGTAATGGCTCTCCCATTGCTCCCAAGACAAGAAAACATCTTCAACAACCCTGACAAAGCCCAGGACTAACCGTAGTTACAGTTTTCCTTTTAAATTGCTCCTCCCCCCTCCAACAGCATAACAAAACTACAATGTCAGGAGTGTGTGCAGGACTGAACGCAGTTCTTGCTTCTGGGACTACAGGTATCTCTCCAGAAATTACTTTGTTGATTTCACATGTGGTCTGATGACTTCAGGAACAAGACCTCGCTGGACTCAAATACTATTTCATTCAAAAAGCAGCCACATCCCATTTCTGTTTTGTGGCCCATAAACTGAGAAACAAGGCCCATGGCACAACGTGAAGGCTTGTGGGTGGGCATGGTATCTGGAGTTACTGGCAATGCACATTTTGGTCTGGCTTCCTGGGGACTTAGAGGCATCTGAACTGAAGAAGTGTATCTGGAATAGGTTCTTATATATTGTGGTCTGAATGGAAGCTTCAGACAAAGTTTAACAGAGAGACCTTCCCATTGTGACAGAGGGTTCAGAAAAGACCCCCTTGCTTTCTGAACTCCTCAGAGAGAAGGCTAGGAGCAGCTGGATCCAATCCTAGTCCCAGACTTAATCAACGATTTATGTCTAAAGGATTGCATAGGTGTGACTGAACCTCTGTATGACTTTGCCTTGCAAGATTGAGGATGGCAAACCAAATACATTTATATGAAGAGAGTAAATCAGTTACTTAAATTGATGACAGTGACTAGACTGAAAGACTTTGATCAGAACTGTAACTACTAGTAGAGTGCACTACTTGTTAAATCAATAATTTTGAAGCTAGCTTAATAATTATTAAATGGAGATTGATGTTACTTATCCATACCAATGACCAGGGGCAAAGTAACCCTGAGGGGCATCACCACTCAAGGGAGGAATCTCCACATGCACTCCTAGAAGGAGCATGTTGCAAGTCTCTGCTGTAAGAAGAGGGACTGGGCTTTCATAGTATAAAGTAATTGACTGTCAAGCATATATCTCTAGGCCACCTGTGTCAGCTCAGCAGCCTTTAGCTCAGCACCTTTAAATCAATTACAGTATTATCATTTGCTGGTTTCTTTATCAGGATCTTTGTCTGCAGCCTCCTCAGCAATGTCAGGTGCTGTCAGAACATTGTTTTTCACATCCTCAAAATGTTTAGTTTTGGGATGAAGGACTCGGACTGGTATAAGCATTCTTCAAAACCAAAAGCAGCATGAATCCCTTCTCTATCTATCACTGATAAGTTTTACAAATAGGGTAAAGTTTGAGCTGTTTTAGCCACACTTAAGCAGAGCATTCTGCTACAGTCAATTATAGCTCAAAGAACAAATACATCCTAGAACCATTTAATCCTTTCGGAAAAATAACACTGCAGCCACTACTACAAAGCTGTTACTTAATATCTTTCCATGATGGAGTATGCCCCACACCATATATTCAGATGTTGGTATTCTCTCTGTCTGAACAGTCATGCATGATTTGATGTGGGGACTGTTCAGTAGATGAGGAATTGGTAGGATGCTTGCGTCCAGAGAATAGGGTTCAACAGCTCAGTGACCACATGGAGATTGGTGACAAGTGGTGTCCCTCAAAGATCTGTAGGGGGACAAGTACTGTTTAACATCTTCATCCGTGTCACAGACAGTGAGATCAAGTGCACCCTCAGCAAATCTGCAGACGACACCAAGCTGAGTGGTGCAACTGACACAACTAAGGGATCCTTAAGGACCTGAACAAGCTCAACAAGCAGGTCCACATGAATCTCATGAGGTTTAACAAGACCAAGTTCAAGGTGCTGCACCTGGGTCAGGGCAACCCCCAGTGTCAACCTAGGCTGGGGATGAACAGATGGAGAGCAGCCGTGGGCGAAGGACTTGGGAGTGCTGGTGGGTGAGAGGCTGGACGTGACCCCGCCATGTGCACTCACAGCCCAGAAAGCCAAACATGTCCTGGGCTGCATCCAAAGCAGCGTGGGCAGCAGAGCAAGGGAGGGGATTCTGCCCCTCTGCTCTGTTCTGGTGAGACCCCACCTGGAACACTGCATCCAGCTCTGGGGTCCTCAGCACATGAATGACATTGATATGTTGGAGTGAGTCCAGAGGAGGGATACAGAAATGATCAAAGGGATGAAGCCCCTCTATTATGAAGGAAGGCTGAAAGATTTGGGACCGTTCAGCCTGAGGAAGAGAAAGAGCTAGGGAGGCCTTACAGTGGCTTTTCAGTACTTAAGCAAAGGATGTAAGAAAGACTTACAGATTTTTCAGCAGTATCTGTAGCAGATGAACAAGGCACAATGATTATACACTAAATGAGTGGGGATTTAGAGATGGTAGGAAGCAATTTTTTACAATGAGGGTGGTGAAACACTGGCACAGGTTGCCCAGAGAGGTGATAGATGCCTGATCCCTGCAAACACTCAAGGGCAGATTGGATGGGGCTCTGAGCAACCGGATCTAGTTGAAGATGTCCCTGATCATTGCAGGGGCATTGGACTACATGACCTTTGAAGGTCCCTTCCAACCCACACCATTCTATGACTCTATGCCTGTTTTAATTTCAGGAAAATTTAACCAATGGTTGCTTATCTCAACAACTGTCTTGTAATATCTCAGTGATATGCAAAGCTGGTTACAGATTTTACAATCCTGCTGGGTTGGTACAGCATTATTAACCCGTACCCTCATCTTTGCCAATCTTTGTCTCCTACTTCAGTGTTTCTCACTCTCTTTCTCTCCTCAGAAATTTCTTTCTTTAAATTGTAAATGAATAATCTCTCAGAATCTGAGGACTCTTGTCATAGGAATTAGTGGGGATACAGTCCCTCTGATGAAATTAAGAGATGTCAAAATAACAAAGGACTAACTAAAAACATTATTTTTCTCCCGTTCTGCCAATAAGAATTTTAAGCAAAGTATGTATGTTTGCACCTTCACATACCTGTATTTTATTTTCTGTCACAGGTATGCAATTCATGAATGATGTGATCTGTAAGTGTGACTTGGGAATTTGGATCTTACCCTGTGCATTTGCTACTGTTGAACTAAGAAATCCCAAATGTGCATTCCTTGAACCAAATCTTCCCTTCCCCAAACTGACTTAATTTCTTACCAAGCCTTGCTTCAGAAAAAGGTACGAGTTTGATTTGTTATGGCAGATCAGCTATTCACCTGCTTTCATTATTAAACAAATTTCTCAGAAGGTAACAATCTTACGGATGTTTCCCAATTTGCTGTCAGCATGACAGTATGAATGAATCTTAGAGGTCTGTGCTTGAATGATTTACCAAAGTGATGGACTAGGATTTGATGACACTGTATCATATTTTCATCAATACATTTACAGATAATTTTACTTTTTCCTCCCCTGTGATTAATGCCTTAGCCACAGTTTCATCTGAAAATTTCTGGTATGGCTAACCAAATTTCTTCCTTGTGTCCTACTCCATCTAGACCATGTACACCTCATGAACTAGAAAATACTCCCCATTAGGATTACGAAACATACTACTTTTCTCCTAGATGTCCAGGCATCTAACACTAGCAGTTGAAAAGATGACACTTATCTATGGTCTGTCAATTGCTGAACAAGTCTTGATTACTTGCAGGATTTCCATTTACTGCTCCCTCAGGTACTGTCTCTCAGCCTGCCAGGGGCATGCAGGACAGCCATTCAAGAGAAGGAATTTGTAACCACTGCTTTTGCTCAGCACAGATTTTTTTTTAAGGCTTCTCCACCTTTTTTCATGTCCACATTGCACAGATGAACATGTTTTCAGGGAACCCTTTAAGTTTTGAAGGAACTACTCCTTCTTTCTCCCAGTAATGTTGCCTCTAAGACAATTTCACACAAAATGCAGTTGTTCGCTTTTATTATTTACAAATACTTTCTCTGCTCAGGTGAAATGCTAGTCGGCCTTCTCGCATCTGCACTAGACTCTTGACCTTCTTCAGCACCAAACCTGACAGAATTCAAGAAGCGTTTGGACAATGCTCTCAGGCAGATGGTGTGACTCCTGGGGATGTCCCCTGCAGGGTCGGGGCTTGGTCTCGATGATCCTTGTGGGTGCCTTCCAGCACAGGGCATTCTGTCATGGTTCTGTGACTCTCTGTACATACAGAGGGCTGGAGGGTGACCCGGGGCATGTCTGGGACACGCCGTACGCCAGAAGCACCCTCAAGGCCGCGCACCCTGCCCACGGAGGGGCGGGGGGAGCGCTCCCGCGCCCGCCGCAGTCGGGGCGGCACAGTGCGCCTGCGCGCCGGCAGGGGGGGGCCGGCGCGGGGGAGGAGGGCGGGCCCCGGCCCTGTGTTTTGAACGGCGCGATGCGGGTGGCTCACTATTTGGCAGGAAGGTGAGGAGGCCTCTATCCTGGCGGCGGAGCTCGTGTAGGGAGAGGGGGATCCAAATGTGGCAGAGGCGAGCAGGAGGCAGCGGCGGCGGAGGGGGACAAGCGAGACGAGGGGAGCGGCCGTGCCCGCCGCCGCTGCTGCCGCCGCCAAGAAGCTGAGCGGTCCGGCCGGGAGGGGCTGAGCGGCAGCGCTGGGCACCC
>VZTH01005364.1:99896-110836 GCA_013397815.1 Aleadryas rufinucha
GTTTTTGTTTCTCCCCCCCCCCCCCTTCATCGCCCGTCCAAAAAAAAAAAAAGAGGAAAAACAATTCACCCTCCTTATTTGCGCGCATGGCGGGATTTCAAGGGTAAGGATCCTCGCTTTGAAAGCTTTCTCCTTTCGTTTTGCTGTTTACAACAAAATGAAACCTAAAGTCAGAGGTGATTTGGGAACCTGGCAAGGCCTGGGGCGAGGGAGGGAAGGAGGGGGGAACTGGGTGAGCCCCGCTGAGAGAGGCTTGATTGGAATGTGCGTATCTTTTTCTCGTGTTGGGTGGGGGGAGGCTGATGCACCAAAGTGCTGGCAGAGGTGAAATACTGTTTTACACTTGGCAGAATGAACTAGGGCCTTTTCTTTCATTTCAGGACATAATTCGGTATAAGGGATCAGCTCTGCACAGTCACATTAAAAAGATCTGAACTAGTTATGTCAGAATTGGCATTGTGTAGGTAAAACCCGTAGCATAGGCGTTTTGGCTTTTTTGCGTTTCATGTATCTCCTTGTTAGTATGTTAAACAGCTTGCAAACCATGGAATACAAAACTGGAATTTACACTTATCAGGTCTTTGTGTTGCTAGCTTTCTGTCACAGATTAATTTGTCCTTGTGATGACAGTAGTACAAACTGAAGCATTTTCTTTTTCCTAAAAGGAGTGCTCTCAGATTTTTTATTTTGGGGTTTTTTTGTTGTTGTTATTGTTTGTGTATTTTTTTTTTTTGTAAAAAAGGCATGGTAACGTGAAGATGAGTGAGCTCCCAAATGAAAACAAGACAGCATGCTTTTGACCTCTTTAGTAGTGCAAGGCAAATGCTCAGTTCAGTACCCTCCACCTCGGTTATTTGGAGCACCCCCTTCTGGCTTTGATAAATATGGCTTTTTTTTTTTTTTTTTTTNTGGCTTTTTTTTTTTTTTTTTTTTTTTGCTGCTTGTGACGTAAAACCAAAGCACTTGAAGGTAGTTCGAGCATATCTAAAGCAATCTGCCATGGAACGGTGTTATTTCTAGCTTATAACTTAAGGGTGAATGCTGAAGGTGTGAGGACATGATACTTCATATTTGCTTTCTAGACATGTTACTGTAATTCGAAGTAAATGTTTAATTTTTCAAGGATCATACCTAATAACATGGTCTTTATTTATACACATGGATGGCCAGGGTTTCTGAGCACTGCTCTTAAGTAACAAATGTCCTAGCTATGTTGTCTTTTGTCTGCTTTGCTTTAGAAGCTTCTAGTGGAGAAGCCATGGAATGGCGTAATCATGCATCTTTTACTGAGATAGAAATATGGGAATTGAATATTGTATATTAGTACTTCTTTCTGCTGCTTCTGTTCTCATTAATAACCATTGATTAGCAAACATTGATTATGGAGAAAATATTATATAGAAAGAGGTTACAATGACATAAAACTTAAGAGAAGTCATTCAAATTACAAGATCATTTTGGAATGTGTATCTACGTCATGGCTTCTGAGCCAACTGTGTTACTTCTAGATGGAAAAGTCCAAGCAAAAGTCTATAGCCTAAATACCTCAGTAGATTCCTGCAGAAGTCAGTTACTTTTTTTTTTTTTTAATTTTTCAGTCTGAAGGCAATCTTGCCTAAATTAGAGTCGTTTACCAGTTGTAGTTAATTTACCATTCATTGTGATTACTACATTTTGAAATTATGCTCACCTGCTAAAAATGTGAAATACACTGAAGTATGCAGCTTCTCCCTCAGAATAGGCCTTTGGATACTTAAGTCAATTCTTAGGCTGAAGAGCAAAATAAACAAAATAAAAATAAGCCATCCACAACACATCTGTTTAAATAATGGATCACTTTAAAGTAGTCATGTTTAACTCTCATACATTGCAGTTTGGTTGATAGAGCTGAATTTTGTGCTGTAAAATTTGTCTCCATTTCATCATCTTTGTGAATTTTCTTGCCTATAGCACCTTTACTTTAGCTTGTCATTGTATTCTTTTCTATGACATTCAGAAGATTTTTCTTTCTGTCTTGGTTGTGTTTAGTCAAAAATCAGTATTGCGGGCCTTCATATCCCAAAAGGAGCAGATGTAGTTGAAGAACTTGCCGAATCTCTGCATCTTCACTAAGTGAAGGCACTGCAGTGTTTTTGCCGTTGTGAGTTATGCTAGGCTGTGTTCAACCAAATTAAAAACCTGATACTAGTAAAACCTTCTTTTCAAAAACTGGCAAATGAAACTGAGGAAAAAGAAGACTGCAAGAAATACAGTCTTCAACTGATCAGCTTGCTGGAAGAAGTTAGAAATTAACTTTTTTTTTTTTAATCATGCATGCTTTTCAATGCATCTTTAAGTAAATCATGACTCAGTGTAGTTCTAAATATTTATGAAATTACCAAGTAAGATACAGTCTTAAAGGTAATAGACACTCTTAGTACATTCTTATTCTTCAGTACTTTATATTTTCTCAGTCTGAGTATTCTTTCATCCTCTTCTTACCCAGTGTCTTTCCTTGCTATCTGTTGCCAGGCTGCACTCTTTGACATGTTCAGATCTGTAAACCTCTAGCTGATGCAAGAGCTGTGTGTTAATGTAATGCATGATTTGCTTAATGTTTGACAAATGAAATATTTTTAGAAGGATTCTATTTACTGACGCAAAACACCATATTTTAACCTTTTTGTTTGTTTGTTTTCTAAGAATGAAGCCTTTTGCTGCAAACTTCTCATCACTCCATTTTGTTTTTTCTTGTCTCCTTTCCTTTCTTTCACCAGGTAGTAGAAAGATCAAACTTGACTTCATGATAGTATGGCATGATATTTTCATAGGTGACTAAAACCAATTCAACAAACTGATTTAGAAAACCATCTTCAAAAGCTGTTCACTGAAGATGAACCAAAAGAGAGAATGCTCTTACAGAAAGTTGTTTCCTGTTGTGAGGTTAGATAGGTTGTTACTCATGACAGGTGTGAGAGAATTTTTTGGTCTGTTGTTTTTCTCATGTTCTTTCTCTTACTGCTCTTCAGAGGTCAGTGATTTTGTGATGGAAGGGTGAATGCTGATCCTCCTTGACAGTGGTTCTCCTAATGAGTGTCTCCTGTATATCAAGATGGGTCCCACTGTCCAGATGCTATCTAGATGTAATCATGCCACGTGCCCTAAAAGAATGGGGAATCTGACTTTGCTTTATGAATGTGCAGACTGCTTCCATCTGCATCTCTGACATGAATACATATTGAGATCCTTAAAACAGTGCAGTTAACTGGTTTGTATTTAGCTATGAACAGTTGATTCTAGAGACAATGGGGCCTCATCACTGATCCATTTCAAACAATGGTGAAATAATTTAATTTGAACTAACTGCTTTCAGCATGTGGTGGTTGAAGTTAACTTTCTGTAACAGAGTAAAATGTGAATTTGCTAATGTCGTACAGAATTCTAGGAGGTGAAGGGATTTGGCTTTCAGGTTGTGGAGGATGGTTCTATAAATCCAGGTTATATTTTTATTTCTTTCCTGCAATGTGTGTTGTGAAACTGATACAAATCTAAGTTACGTGAGGTCTTGAATGATTGACTTGGAAACTTCACTATCTTTAGGGTTCCACAAAATGAAATGTATAGAAATAGTTGTGATTGCCTGTGGTGTCTACTAGCTGTAACTGTTACCTAATCCTGTTTTAATTTTTGCAGTTATTGCACCTTTGAGATGTTCTTGAAATATTTTGATGTATTTTTAGTCTTTTTGATAAGACTTGAAAATCTTTAAGACTTGATTAGCTCTTTCATTGGGTTGGGATTGGGTTTTTTTTGGTTGGTTGGGGTTTTTTGGTTTGGTGGGGTTTTTTTGTGATTTTTTTAATGCTATTGTGGAATATTCCAATACAGTATTCTAGTTCTGCACCTACAAATATTGATGACAGTAGGTGCTTATTTCAAAAGAAATTCTGTGGATTTCAGTGATTTAGTAATGTCTCAGTTTGTAAGACAGGTGTCTGCTAAGGCAGGCAGGAGCCTACCTTGGAGTGGAAAATATGACCCTCTCCCCTACAAATTATTATAATTTTGAAATTAAGGGGCTTTTAAGGAAAGATATGGGAAAAGGAATAACAGGTTTTTACTAGTGTGTGTATGTATAACAAGGCAGACGAACAGCAATGATTGTAACAACAACAAACAAGAACAGAAAACCCAATGAACAGTCTCCTCCCGCTCTTTGAGCACTTTCCCCTTCGGTGCAGTGACGCTCGGAGCCGGCAGGGGGCGCTGGTGGCTCCGGGCCGGGCATGGCGGGGGCGATGACTCTCCCGCGGCTGCAGGGGGCGCTGTGGCGCGGTTCCGGCTGTCTCTCTCCGCGTGCACAATAGAGGGCGCAGCCGGCGGGAAGGGACGGAGAAGGGGCTTCATTTACAAGTCCCCAGGGGCAGCCGATCCCGGTGCTCCCTCTGGATAGCAAAAGGAGCTGTAGCAGGAACCTCAGGAGAAGCAAGCGGGGAAGGCAGGGATGAGCAACATCCTGGAGTGGTAGGTGAGAAGTGTCAGAAACTCGGCAGCTGTAGCTTCAACCGCGGGTCGCCTCGGTAGGCAGGGGGTGCGGGGGCTACAGTGTAGCAAAGAAACCTCAAAGCAGTGGCAAAAAACGGCGGGGCAGGGGCAGCCCCACTCCCCAGCAGGGCAAGGAAAAGGCTCCCTTGGAGGGGTAGGGGGCTTGGTGATCCCGGGGTTTTTCCCTGAGGCATCCCAGCAGATGGTAAAAGTCCTTTTTTTAGTGAGGTATGGTGTTAATAAGGTCCCAGTTCAGTGGCTGGTCTCACAAGCAGAGGCCCACTGCACGGCAGAAGAAGCAGGACCAGGCTGGACTCTGGCGTCAGCAGTGAATTCCCCCCCTTGAAGCAGCAGCTCCAACCATTCTGGGAAGCCCAGAGAGCAAAGGGGGCGAGGAGCTACGCCCATCCCCTTCCCCCAGCCCAGTTCTCACGGTATCTCCACTGCTTCATGAGAAACCCCTCCCTCCCCCCATAAGAGAGTAGAGAGCTGCACCCTTCCCGCACCCTTCCGAGGCAACTTCTTTTGTCTCTCTTAAGTGCCCGGTCGTTATTGTATCTTAGCAACAGATGGGACAAAATTCCATGAGAGAAAGAAACAAAAGGAAGGAATCCTAAACCCCAACAAGTAAATACTTGACTTACGCAGAATGGGTGCTCAACTTTAGACCTTCTGTTCCATATGGTATTTTCAACAAAATGGAACTGTATCAATTAATTACTACTTTGTAGTATAATAAGCTGTTCTAGATGGTCTGTGCCATCATGCTAAGGTCTGTAAAATGTCACCAACATAGACTTAAAAAAAACCCCATAAACAACAACAAAGCAAGCAAAACCCAACTGCCCAACTTCTATTTCCATGAACAACTTTTAATCCAATTTAAATGTAAAAGGGAACTTTGCTAGATTATTATTTCTTTCCCTAGCTGGATAAGGACAGAAAGAGTCATTAGATGTCAGACTTTTGGTCTATTTGGTTTATTAAAATCAAGTAATTATTTGTTTCAGAGCTGTTTCAATTTTTCCTATTTTAGTATTTGTGTTTCCTACATGGAATTCTGTGCTAGTATGCGGAACCAAGGCAGCTCAAGTTCAGTGTATTATCTTGTAGTTTCAGTTGAAATTTTTGAATAGGGAAATTTTCAGCTTTCTAGGTTTAATATTTTGCTAGCTGAATAGTACAAGAAAAGCCATGTTCTAGATTAGTTCCCCAGTGAAAATTCTGTAAAGTTCTGTTGATAGACTTTTTTAAATACCTTGACAAACGCAGTGTTTTCTTAAGTCTAGACTTGTGCTTAGGGTTCTTTTAGTAAGCAAAGGTTAAGTACCTGCCTTGGACTGGGAAATATTATGTGTGTTCTGCTGCATATCTGTAACTTATTTCTGGTTTTAATTGTGCACTTTAAAGTGTCTGCAGTTTAGACTGTCTTTCTTCAATTTTCTAGGAATGATAAAAGTTAGTAAACATGCTTCAAATACGGAGCTTGTGTAACTCAGAAAAGTATACTTGGAAAAGAGGTGACTGGTTCTGGACGGTTGCTTGCCTATCTTGTTTAATAACCATGTTTGTTTTAGACAATGAGCTAAACATCACAATGAAAATAGAATGGGGGCTGACATGTTAGAGATCAATTTACTACTTCTTTCTCAAAATGTTCCAGTTGCAGAGAGCTTTGTTGAATGGATGTAATGACTTTTTTCTTCAGAAATCCCCTTCAGAAGTTCTTTGTCGTAATGGTGAAAGATGGCCTGCAAACCCATTAATTGGTTGTTTAGGTGTCAGTGAAGCTGCAACTAAGATTTTGTGATGCTGAGATTTTGTGAGATATGACAGGCCAAAATTTGTACTCTGACACGTATGCCTTCAAAAGCAGCTTAACAGTAGATTCTGACTTTGATGTGACTTCATAGAAATCTGTTCTTGAGTGCTTTTAGGGTTAAGAGATATGCAGGTGTTTGGTATACTTGGAAACCACAGGCTGTTGCATATTTTTATGATTTTATGTTGATAGGGAGAGCAGCTGGCCTCTGGGTCATCTCTCCCCTACTGCTTGAAGGGAGGAGTGAATAAGCACAGAAATCTCCTTCAGTCCCTACCTAGACTGCAGGAGTACATCTCAGGTGAATTAAATCTGTCTTCTGCACCTCCATTTTGTCAGTAAAGCATACATACTGTTAGGTGCCAGGTAGAAGATGAGAGGGCAAGCAGACTTTCCTATCTGTTCGAGTTGGGGGAAGTTTCACTCCTGCCTTCAGTTATACCTGTGTTTACACACCTGTGGCTTGTGTGGAAAGAGATGAGACAGGTTAATGTTACTTCATGCCACTAGGGATATGTGGCTGTATTGACAGTGGATGAAAAGTACATTTTCAAATGCTGTAACCTTGGTGGCTAACCAGCAGTGAAATAGGCATTGCATTACAGATAGTTTTAGGCTAGAGGCTTGAATAACCAAATTTACATAGATTTGTTTGAGGCAGATGTTTTTTTTTTTGCTCTTAGGTATAATTTAAATGAAGAAGGAGAAGTGGTGGTGTGAATAAACATCCTAGTTTTTGTTTGTACTAAAGCTTCTAATCACATTTCTAGGAGAGTTTATATTTGTGTGGAGGTGGTGCAATGTGAAGCTGGCATCAGCAAAAAAGACAGAGGTGTGGTTGTTCTTGTGTGTACTTTGATTATCTGTAGCACAGACTTCTAGAAAGCCTCACTTGATTTTATGGGGAAGGATATCCTGTTTCCTGAGATCCTGTTTGCTGGAAGACACCTCACTTTTTCCCTTCTTCAATTTCTATTTTTCCCCTTCTCTGCTGCCCAGCTGAGTAGACTCAACTTTGTTTCAAGCCCCACAAGACAATTAGTCCTGTCTGCGAATAAGCATGTGCATTTTCAAAAGGGAAGAGGAATGTGTGTTTTTTGGGAGGATTGTTGTTGTTATTTCCAATATCCAGGTTGATGCAGAATATCAGGAAATACACTGTAATGTTTATTGGTGAGTCTAGTTCAGATCAGATATAAAACTTTCTGGAGAGAAAATGAGATTATAAAGCAAAAAAAACCCACTACATTTGCCCGTTGCTGCTGCTGGAAGACCTACCTCCAAGCTGTATCATTATTAATTTACTTTCTCATTTCATTTCCATTTGTGCTGCATGCACAGTGGAGTGGTTTCAGAGCAGTGTTTTTGAATACAACTTGCCACCAAAGTTGAAGAAAGGAAAGCAGGTTTACTGTGCATCAAACATGGTGTGGTAGGGAACAAGTAATTCCAAAGTGATTGTCATTCTGGAAGCCTTGACTTCCTACTTGCCATCATTTTGTTACCTTTCTGCAACTAGAGAATGAGGACAACATAGTGTTTTAAGTCAGCTATACTCATATGCATGCAGATGTTGTCTTAAAGTTCATTTTTTCACAGTCCAATAAATAACTTTCCAGAGTAACGTGAAATAGTTTGTCGTCCTCTTAAATACTTCCGATCTACTAATTAGTTTCATGAGTATTCAGATACCATACTAAACATACGTAGATATCATACCAAAATCAGAGCTAATATTTTGTGCATTTTTATTCTGTGGTTTTTAACAAATACAAATGGTATGAGGATTGGTGTGTTCTGATGTCTCCACAGCTTTTAGGGAGAGTCACTGATTTCACAGTTGAACTTTCCTCTCTGTTGTCTTGCTCCTCACCAACACACACACCAACACACACACACATATGCAGGATGCGCTGTGTTTTTTCACCAAAGTGTGAAAGGTCTGTACGCAAGCAAAGAAGATACTATGTTATGTTACAGTGCTGATGGTTCTCATCTTAGAGAAGAACATATGATTGGTGGTTTAATAAGTTACCATTGTCTTTACTGATGAATCCAGTGCTGAGTGCAGTATTTAAATTAATATTGCAAATACCTGATAGAAATTTTTTACAGCTAATTTCTCTTCTTTTAAAGTAATCGTTTTTGTTCTTTCACTGACCCTCCAGAGTTGGACAAACCAGTGTAGATAGCTGCAATTAGAGCTCACATAATTCAGTGCTGAATGTTGTTTTCAGTGACTTCCTGTTATGCAGTTTGCAACTTTGACATCTGTTGCAGCTATTCACCACTTAAATGTGGTAATCTCTTTAGACCAAGATTTTTCGACAGTGAGTGAATATTCTGCAGTTGATCTGTAAAAGCGAAGATCTCATTTTTAGTTAGTAGCCGTAGCAAGAGACCTGCCATTCTTAACAGCAAGTGTTTTCGCTTAAGTAGTTTATGTTTCCACTGTAAACAGTTATGTGAATGCATTTGAGAACTGATTTAATACAACCTAAAATGGCTGAATGTCAAGAAAATAGGTAAGACAAATTCAGTTTAGGACTCGCTGCTCAGCTTTTTGGAACTGTAGATTAAAACCAAGAGATCATTTTCCCTGAATCCTTCTTTCAGTTTTGTTTTTTTTGTTTTCTTTTCCCTGATCACTGCAAAGATAGGATGAAAAATGCTATTGATTTGAATTGTCTATGTCTATAAGTTTTTTTTAAAACCAGGTGTGAAGTGAGAAATTTTCCTGTGCTTGGAATATGAGTTTAGTATCTCTCGATCAATGTGATCATGGTTCAATTTGAGAAAATGGTATTGTTTGCACCTTCATTGCAGTAGTTCCTAAAAAATTTGTCCATTTTATTCTGAGTAGAAGGGGCCATAGCTTATCAATAATTTCACTCGTAATTCCTCTTCCTATTGTGAGCTGATTTAAGAAAGAGAGCTACATTTTTAGTAGAATAGAGGTAATCAGTGTTTGTGTCCAGTGGAAACCCAAGTTAATATCTGATTTCATTAGAAACTGTCTGTTATGGTGGTAGCTACTGTGATGTTGGTTATGGGAGAAGTTTAGATACATGTGTCTCAAACTGATGAATAAAAGATCTTGTAGCTGATCTTGTCATAGTTTTGGTTGTATAGAAAGCTGATGTAGGTAACTATTTTCTGACCTCATCCCTCTTCAGTGTTTTGTGGTCCTGCTTTTTTTTTTTTTAAGTGCTGAATTACTGCTTATTTGTCAATATCCTCACTGGGTACTTAGGTTTGGGTTCATAACAATTAACTTTAGACTTTCTAATCAATGCTGTGAATAATAGCTTGTCCTAGTAAGAATTTTGAATGTTTATGTGCTTTGTTTGCATTTAAAATTGGTAGGTGGTTGCTGTGTTGCACAAGTATTAAGTATTGATACATTAATTACTTGGCTTACTCTCACACACACATTTTTTGGTGTATTCTGGCCCTCTGCTCCAAACTGGTGACCTGCCGCAGTTCATCTTGAAGATAAGTAGTGATTATGTCAAGAGTAAAGTTTTAAAACAGCTGGAGAAATTGGACATAATAAGAATAATTGCTAAAGCATGAATCTCTGAATGCAGGAACAAGATATCTCCTTCACTGTGGGCCTTTATTCATAAAGTTGTATAGGCATGCTGCATTAGAGAGAAAAAAATTTCAAGTATATCAGCAAAATTGGTTTTGCAAAACTATTAGGTGTCACAAATTCTTACATTTGATTTAGGAAATTTTTTTGTTATGCCTAGGTTTAATTTAGTGTTGCAGTGGTATCTTCTCAGGGTACTCAAAAGCACATCAAAGAATGATTTGCTACTTACAATGCACAGACTAAAAAGCTTGCAAGTGATCCATCAAACAGAGATCATCTTCCTGCCCCTAAAAACTATATGCTGCTTATGTTCCCTCAATGTTTGAAGGTGTGTGTAGCAGCACTGCTAGCCTGGATTGTTGAGAAGTAGTTGTTATGCACTTAAAATGACACTTAGAAAGATCAGCCAGGCTACTCATGAATTGTAAACCCCAGAGTTTGATTTGCCATGCTTAATCAACCTAACACACTTATAAGTGCAGTAACTTACCATTCTATTCCCTTCTAACAGCTGGAGTAGGTATGTTTGCCCTAGGCTTGCTCTTCCAGAATGTTGGAATGATTCTTTTGGCTTTGGAGCAATGCTTCTTTGACTAGCACAGTAAAAATTAAACCTAGTCTTCCGACAAAGGCTGACCAAAGTATACTCCTTGAGGAGACAGGAGCAGAGAACAGAGAAATGCCTTACTTTTTAAAATATAAATGAAATTTAAAATTTTCCTCTGTGGTTTCCAGAGACCTGTTGTAAATGTTTCCAAACCAAACTGAGTAAACTTGCTTAGAGTTGTAATAAGTTATTTGGGTCACTTCTGTCTGTAAGAGCATGACTAAAAACAAAATAATTGCATTGTAAAACTTGAAGTTCACTTGCATTTACATTAGAGTAGTAGCAAGAACAGTGATTGTGCAGTGCTGCTGTCATATCCTGGGCAGCTGTTATTTTTGTGACTTTTTTTTTTTTTTTTTTTAAATTAAGGGGGAGAGGAGGGAGGTTGC